>JASSUY010030631.1:0-18226 GCA_032466535.1 Forpus xanthops | reverse complement strand
GAGCATGAAACTCAGAAAGTCCTCGGCCAGCCTAAACATTCTAAGCCATAACTATAAACACTGGTGTTATCAGCACTCTTCCAAAACACAGTGATGCACCAGTTGCTACTTAAAGGAAAAAAAAAACGACTGCTGCTGCTGAACCCATGACACTTTAAAAAAGCAAAAGTGGGAGCCGCAAATAACCAAGCTGTTAATGTCTGATGAACACAGTTCACTCTGCAGGCACATGAATGGTTTTAAATTTGGGGTTTTAACTACTGAGACCTTTCCCACTGGGAGAGTGAATTCATGGAGGAGTGACAAGTGCATGCTGCATGCAGAGCTATACGAGCCCTGTTTTTGAAGGAAGTATCAGGAACAAAACCATACTTTGTAAACTTACTGTATACTTTGGCTGCCATTTCACAGCTCTTGCAACACCGCAAGTTCTAAGTTTGTGTAGGATACTCTCAAGCAGTGAGCCACCATTAAAAATGGAGGTTATATATTCCTTTAGAAACTTCCTGGGTTTAGGAACAAAGTCAGTTGTTACCTTTGAAGAAAAGAGTTCCATGCTAGCAGCCCCTGATGGGCAGCAGCCAGGGCAGCTGGAGAGCTCAGCACAGATGCTCCTCAGCATCCCCAGGCAGCTCTGGCTGTACCAGCACACAGCATTGGAGCTGCCGCAGCATGTGAAACAAAGACCATTGGGGTAATGACGAAACCTTGTTTGTTCTCTTCCAAATACCAGCAACATGTTTTTGTTTTGTTTTTATTTTCTATTTTGCATCTCGAGTGGTTTAATTTTTTCAGCACTTGGTGCTTTTATTTCCCAAAGGAAGATCATCAAGCTGATTAGCATTGCTCTGCTGAGGGACATGGAAAGGAAAGGAGACTTATTCCTGCCCAATGTTTGACAGCTCCTTCACTAGATCCTCCCTATGGTGCTGCATGATGCTAGAAGACAGATATGTCTTCTTTTCTGAGGGTCCCGTGCAGCATTTCCTTGCCAAGCTTTCTTTCTCTGGGCCATGATGTTTCATGCATGTGGCCTGGAGCCCCTATCAGCACACAGGACCTGCCACCAGCACTCTTGCTGTTCTCCAGGACAGTACAGAGTTTTAACACAGCACCCACCTCCTTCACTGCTACAAATGAAACACTTCTGCTCAAAGCAAGGCCCTTTGAATGCCCTTTGCATCCCTCACCGATGCACAGAGAGAAGTCACATCTTGAGGTTGCACAGCATGAGCAAGTAATACTTTCTCAAGGCAGTGCAAGAAGTGAGCAGTCCCTGGGTGCTGAGTTGCCCAATTGAAGCAGTAGGGATGAGAGATTTAGCAAAGGAAGGCTGAAGCCGCTCACAGCTGCAGGGAAGAAAGCAACACAGTGCCAAGGCTATGTGAGTTCTTCGTAGTTGTCTAACAAGGGATTTCTATCTGATCTGCTCACACTGAGCAAGCCAGGTGTTCCCAGACTCTGTCTGCAACTCCATACAAGCTACCAATATTACACGCCTCATGCAAGGATTCTGACCAACTGCCAAATCTCATTTCTTGTGCTCTTCTTTTGTTTGAAGGAGCAGGTTTTGCTTCATTTAATTCAAATGAGCCTTGGATCAAGGAGAGAAAATATCAGCTCAAAGATGTCTTCCTGAGGAGTCATATATTGCATAGGAGCAGTCATACTTAGAAATATTTAACTCACACAGTTTTTATTCCTGACTCACAAGACGCATTGCGCTGGATGGTTTTGTACTGACAAGGCTGGCTGCAGTAGTGGAAAGTGTGGTGGAAGTTCACAGAGGAGCTCAGCTTGAACCAAGACCTTAGACTGTACCATTGTAGCTTTACCAGTTTTCTTTTGAATGCCCATCAGCTAAAACCAGTAGGTGCTTCTGAGAAGCCAAGTTGCCTCCTTTTTTGTTTTAAATAAGCCCTGTGAAGTTTAAGGATATGCTATCCTCAGTGCCAGCAGCCACACACTTGAGTTGCATGGAACAGCTCCAGTCACTCTGTATGGGTAGGTCAAGGTCCTCTCCTGCCAACCTAAAAATGCATGGAGTGAGCCCAGGGGCAGAATTCCCACCAACAGCACCCCTGAAGCACACCTCATGGTCAGCCCAATGGCCAAGGATGGCTGGGCCTTCTCCAGGCTCCCTGGGAGCAACTGCATGCCCCACTGTGGGGAGTTGCTGACACAGACAGGGTCAGAGACCCCCTGGAATGGGTATTTCTCACAGCTGGGGGGGTAGACCCAGCACATTTCCTGCAGACACACTCTCTCCAGCTTTTGTATGTGGCTCCAGCTTCCATGCCTGCATCATGCTGGTTGCCAGATGTGGGGCAGATGAGGTGATGTTTAATTGGGGCTTGCAAAAGCCCTACCTGAAGCAACAGTTTTATGAGTTATGGTGGAAGTGATGTAATGTCCTTCCAGCCTAAAACTCTTCAGGGATCAGTAGCTGTGAATTAAACTCTGAAATGGCACAGACTTGCATTCATAAGATGCATAACTCTATTAAGTGAAAACAGGCCTGAACTGCTTTTATGTCCCTATACCCAGCCTCTGTTACACAACAAAATAAATGTTCCCAAGCACACAGCACTCCCCCATACAGCTTTGACCTTACCTATCTTACAGATACCCTGAATGGTCGTCAGCCTATGTGTGCTCTATTTATCTTATATAGATATAGCCATGTTGAAAGAAAAGTTTCAGTGAGAAAGCAGGAGAGGAGAACAGCAAAATCTTTCTTAAATGTATTTAGCTGTCTGTCTGTCTAATGAATACTTGGGAAAAAGGATTTAAATGCCCACAGCAGTTCCAGTGCCACCATTTGGGTGCAATTGCGTGCCAGCATTGACTTGCCAAATAAAAGTACTGACCCAAAAAATCCTTTATGTGTGACTTTAAGTGTTTTCTAGCAAAAATAAACTATCCTATATAACACATTCCAAAACTGATATTTTCTGTTACTGTTAGCTTTATTATGACTTCATCTGGTACTATTTCTATGCTTTAATGAGTAAGATGTAAAATACTGAAGAAGCCACATGGCTCATTTTTAACAAGTAAAACTAAATTTGCATCATTTGACACTGAGCTGACACATTTAAGTGCTAGTACTTCTTTAATAATTTTGCATGGAAATGCAATATTTCTACTAATGGTGAGTTGTTGCTTTAGCATCCCTAAGCATGATCTGAAAAGGTGACATCATGCTCTGAAATTTCATTCCTATCAGAGGTGCAAAATAGGATGTGGAGAAGCTTAGTGCAATTTTCTTCATCATTTGCCTCATGGGTTGGTGATGGTGTCAGCAGCACTGGGTGCATTGCTGGGGCATGAAGAATTGCAGTGAATTCAGTGGCACAAAGGTTTCTGGCAATAAATTGCAAACATAATTTACGGAACTGCAACTGGATGAGAACTGAAGACAGTGCTTCTTACAGATGGATGGAAAAGTCCTCCTTTGAAGCTAGCCCAGGGCAGCTCAGGAACAAGGACAAATCTGTTGAGCAAAGCCACGGAGCTAAGCCTGGCATGGTCCTTGAAGCAGCAGGGACCAGAACTGTCTTTAGTCTCATTGTGTAGAGCAGAGACGAAAGCTGAAGAGCAGTGCAAGTGAGAGGCAAGACAGAGCCCTGTGCCCAGCAGAATTCATCTGGCTTCACCTGTCATGCCCAGATCAGCAATTAAGCAATGCAGCCTACTTCTTTTCCGTGAAAGACATAAGTAATTCCTTTTAAGCCTTCTCTGCTGAGCTGGTGACAGAGCAGCAGCAAGGGTTTGCTCCCTATCATGCCTTTAGGCCTCCAAAGGGCTAGAAAGTGGCAAATCCAGAGAAGGGATTTTGTGGGCAGATCAGTTTGAGTGAGCTGCTTGTAGAAGAATGGGCAAAGCATGCTTATTCAGCATTTTCGCATTAAGTGATATGGCAAAGCCTGAAGAAACTTCTTGGCTAAGCCCAGTGCTGCTGTGAAATTTGTGTTTGCTTGCACGGACAGTCAGCTTTGTGAAACACTTCAGCTTTGTCTTTGAGGCAGACACTATGCATGACAGGCAAAGCATAGCTGAAGGTAAGGCGGTGCCATGCTCCAGGATGAACAGGCAGGAGAGCAGCATCTATGGCCTCACATCCCCTGCTCTGTGGCTGAGCTATTGCATAGGGTAAGCTTCTGTCATTCATTCCTGGCCATTCATCTGCTCTGGGCCAGAAAGCATTTCTTCTTTCCAGGATGGCAACAAACAGAGCACTGCCAGAGTCATGTGGTGATAGATACCTGCCTGACTACATAGTGCTAAAGGACAAGCATGACACAATTTCTTTTGTCCCAATATCATCTTTCTGGGTAAGTGGCAGCCCATGTTTGATGGGATTTCACAATGACCAGTTCTGCTGGGGACTTTCATCACAGGGTCACTGCAAATCATGGCATCTTGACTGAGGAAACTAGAATGGAGAGCTCATTTCTGCTTGGGTAGAATGACCCTCCCTACCCACAGCCTTGCCAAAGGTACTGGGCAGTGTGTAGTACATTGACAAAAGCTGTATCCCTTGGTTTTTCACAGAACGTTAATGAAAGAAGGATTTATATGCTTAATCTCTGCTCCTACCTCAAATACAGCTATAATCCAACCTGGGTCATGGGTAGCTGTTAGAAGCATAGAGAGGCAGGCAGTGGAGCCAAGAAAATGTACTTTCCACCAGAAGCCTGAAAAAATCCTATTTTTTCTCTCCCCAGTTATTGTAAGAGTTCTTTCTAGCAGCAGAGCTGCTACTTGCCTTGGAAATTCCCCTCTGCTTTGCACATTGGCTCTTCCACACTCCCTGCAATAATATCGAAGATAATAGGCAACACATCCCTGTCCATATATCCAGTTCCCTCTTCCTGCTGCTCTACTTTCAGGCTGCTCCTTGAGCTGGTTCCCAAATCATTTCTCATGCAGATCACCAGGGTCTCTCACAACCCCACGCATGCCCATCCTGGGCTTTCTTACTCTCCTTTACCCTCCCTCTGCTTTACCCTCCTCCCTCCACATCCAGCTCATACTGCCTTTGCTCAGAAACCTATTGTGGGACTGGAAACCTTTCCATGGGGAGGTGGAGTGGTGGGGTTTCAGCTGAGGTATGCTGCAGCCCAAATATTTACACTTTGGGTCCTGCCTCATGTTTTGGTTAGTCCTGCGATAGATGCGAGCCACCTTATTGATTTGTGTATATGGGATAACAAAGCTTTTGTTTGCCTTTATAGACTGCTTTCATTTGACAAAATATGAAGAGGAAAGCAAGCCATGAAATGCTCTTGCTGTGCAGAGTGATGGTGGCTGTGCCCACCTTTCAGCATGGGTGCTTTTCTGCACAAGTTGCGCTGCAGGCAGGGGGATAGCTAAAAGTGATGTTCAGGGAATGAAGGACAAATGATTGTTCTGAAAAAGGCTGCTGCACAAACGCCAAAGAGCAGACAATGCCATTGAGAGCTGTGTGACAGTGCTGGCTGGGCTCGCTGGCAAGTGCTGCTGTGCTTGCAGAGCCCCTGCTCAGAACATATCATGATGGATGGGGACTTTGCTTCTTACCAGAGATGCAGGCATTAGGATTTCCTAAGTGTAGGCATGTAGAAACAGGACATTTAAGTGCTGATTATCTGTGTGATAGGAGTACATATCATAGAGATGCATGCGTAAACATACATACCAAGCAAAAAACATAATATGTGGCACACAAAAAGACAGATTTGCTGGGAAGTGAAAGACAGAGTAGCCATGCTGTAGTCTCATAGCTGGAGAAGCACTTCAATTTTTCAACAGCTGGACTTGGTGTCAGTATAGAGAAAAAAAATGGATGTTACAGATTAATAAAACACAGAGACAGGTTTTATTTTGAACCAAAAGTTAAAATTTTATTTTGGAATATCAACATACCCCAAAAAAAATAAAAATAAAAACTTCCTTTTATGTAGTGAAATAGCCATTTGAAAATGGTAAAATAAAGATATTTCTCATACTATTCTCTCCTAGTTATTGTACACATATTTAAGGTTGCTTTTAATTCTGAATAAAAATCTAGCTTGAGCTTTAAGGCTCCCAAAAGCCTCAAGCATGTAGTGGCTCTTTTGAGAAAGCAGGTAAATCAATCAGAACTGTTTTTTTTTTTCCAGCAGACAGGCCTGCTTGAAGCTGTCCAGGACTGGACAGAAGTGAGACTTCTCAGAAAGGTCACTGTCACAAGGAATTATTATTTTATACCCATTGGGGAATATGCTCTAACCCCACTTCATGCAGCATTTCATTGAGCTTTATGATGTGCTGGGGAGGGCCCTGGCTCCCCTCAGCTCTCGAGTTCTTGTGCAGATCTTATTTGTGTTGGTACACTTGGTTTAATTTCAGAAATCAAATCCTATCCTGTAGTATTTGCTCTGCTAGAAATTAAGTCTGTAACAAGGCACTGATCCTGCCTTTATGCCTATAAGCAAAAGATTCCTGTGCCCACTTGTAGTCGCCCTGACTGCAACGGGACCTTTACGATAGCAGGATGAGGACTTGTCCTTTAGCTTCTCATAAAATACATGGAATGGAAAATGTACTGAAATAAAACAGCAGAAACCAAACGACAATTCTGAGTTGTAAATCTTCCCTTTCAGAGGGCTCACTGATGCTAGGCTATAAAATATGATTAAAGACCCCAGTCAGGGCTTGAGTGATGCCCCAAGTGGTTCACGTCACCACAAAATAAACAAGGGGATTTAGGTCTCGCATCACCTTCTGCAACTAGGTTGCAAGGGGCTGAAGCAAAGCTTGCTGAAGTCACTAGGCATCTCACCAGCAATCTCACTTTCAGCAAGCATTGGACCAAGTCCTGAACTTATATATGTAAGTTCAACCAACTATAGTGGAATGGTCTGCAATTTGTTTTGATTTCTTCTTTGATCAAGGCCATTTTTAAAATTTAAAGTATGTATTTATGATTTGTATATAAACAAGTTATACTGTTATGGGTTCTGAAGTACAGGATAGACTACAGCTACTAGAGATATTACTGCAGTAATATGTTAAATCTGGCACTGCTTACAAAGGCTGCTGTTTCACTTCTGCAGGAGGGCCCCCTTCATGCAAGCTTTACTCCACCAGCCAGTCTGTCCTGGGCACCTGGAATTGTGCAGCCTATCTTCCTCCTGCCTTTCCTTTCTGGGTCACCTGGAACTGTAGAGCCCACCCTCCTAACTTGCCTTTCCTCATCTTGTGAAGTAATGAGCACTCAGCCTGGAAATACCTACTCCTGGGATTTGGAATGGGCCTTTTCCCTCCTTGTCTCTCCTGCAGCTTGTGCTCAATACTTTACTCCTACTACCTAGCCTGGCTTTTTTGAGTGATTCCTCTTGCACACTTTGGCCCTTATCTTGTTAAGTAAAAGCTTGTATTAGTTTACTGTGAGATTCTCGTGAAAGGTCTCTTTTGGAGCCAGCTGCTCTTAGTTGAATATTATCAGTGAGCTCAGACATATATCATTTCTGACTCCAAGTTACAGAAGGTCTGTAAGCACGAGAGGTTTCCTTTTTGTCACAGGCACAATTTAAAGAGGCTCAGAATTACCCAAGTTTTTGTTATTTCACTTAAACAGCTGAATATATTTTCCTTGGGAGTGTTCACGACACAGCAGTAGGGTTTAGGAAGAGCCAAATTCTGTTCACAGCTGCCTAAGTGTAAATCCATACCAACCTTTCTGGTTTTATTCCAGTACATTGGATTAATGCATCAAAATATAAAACAGACTTTGACCCTGGCAGACTGACCTTATCACTAGTGTAACTCTCCTGACTTTAACAGTGAATCCCATAACAGCATTTCCAGCATCTCTAATGGCTGTCACAGGTCCCATAATGCTTGGTAATTTATGTAAGTTGCAATTCCCCACAGTGTGTGTGAATGCAACAGAATTACAGCTTTATTAAAAATAATATAGAAAAAAAGGGGTTCTGCTAGTGGAAGTGTGACCCCAAGGCTCAAAGCTGGGGCAATAAATAGGACACAATTAGCTCATAGGTTGGAACAGCTGGGTTACTGTTGAGGTGTCATTACATTAGAGTTGTCTGTCCCAGTATTTAAGTACACGGGAGTGGGTTAAATGCAATGTCTAAATATCATGTGTGCATGTTTTAAGAAGAAAAAAGAAGAAAAGCAGTGTAAGTTCATTTTTGTCTTATCCTCAAGTTCTTTAATGCCAGTTACCCCCCCAGTGGAAAAGCTCAGAGGTAAAGCCCAGTGCTATACTGGGGCTATAGGATCTATGTAAATGCACATGTGTCATATCATCTACTGAAGCAAATGGCAGCGTGACAGCCAATTTCCAGTGTGATAATAAATGTATCCTAATTTACCACTGTCTCTTGTGTGCTTGACCTTGCTGCCCCTTCCCTATAAATATGCTTGCCTGCAGCCTAGTCACCTGCCAGGCCATCCACTGAATTCAGTGCCTGCATGCCAGGAGCACACCTGCACTGTGTCTTGAGGAGGTCAGTCCAGCTGGATTCTGTGCAGGGACCACAAAAAAGGAAGGTGGCCATTGCCCACCTGGCCCTGGCTGGTGGGGTGCTCAGCATGTGACGGAGCAGGCACTGGGAACAGTGCAATGATGTCTGCAAGAGCTTTGGAAGGATGGGGTAGGAGTAGTGAAATCCTTGCTCTGCTGAAGTCAGTATTGGCATTGCCAGAATTGCCATCCAGCATGCACAGGTGTGTTTTTTCTCTTATGCAACTCAGGAAAACTGTGCTAAACATGGCAGGTTGTTTGCAACCCACCCTGTTTTCTGCCCTTGTTAAACTTCGGAGCAATGGAGCCTTGCTGTGGTATCACTTCATATTGATAAAGTTTAAGGGGTTTCAAATCATTAGCCATAAGCCTCAAATTAGCCCGAGATGTGTGCAGTTCCTTCCCCCCTGCTCAGGTAAAGGCTGTCAGACACAGCAGCTCTGTTCACAGCAGTACATAATCTCCACTGACTTCACAGGGTCCGAGATTTCTGCTCCAGCTTCAGCTCCAGACACCAGGACACTTCCAACTCCTCTCACTTTATTTAAGAGACCTAAGACACACAGGACTGAGGGTCTAAATGGCACGATGGTGAGCTTCTACTAACACTTCTCATCTAACCGCAGTTGACTTCAGTTTTGCCTTTTCCACTCTCAACTGGTCTTAAGCTGCTTCTTAGCCAGGGCAAAATTAAGCATGAGGAAAAAGGCTTGTTCAGCATTGTAATTATCTATTCCCAAGCTGTATAACAAAATGGTTTGCACATTTAAGGTTTCATCTAATATTTCCATGTATACAGTAGTCCTATTAATGAGTATCATAGCTTCATTACTGCATATCACATTTTGCTATTTGTTGTGTACCATAAAATAACGTCAGCACATCAATAACTTAAATAACACAAATGTAAACTCATTTTCTGCTTGTTATAATTATGATTTTAGCCTGCAAAGGCTTTTTGATTCGTTAGACCATTCACATAACATGGAATGTAGCTTTATTTGTTTTTTCTTTTGTATATAATGAGACACCAAAAGCCCTTGTCATTTCTTAACAGGATACTAAAGCAGCTCTGTTTCATGAATGACAGCACAATTAAAGCTAAAAATCATAATTAAGAAAAAAATCTTTGTACTGTACAATCTCAAATTAAAGCAAGAAAGATAATGACAATCTTTTGCATTAGCCAGGAAATGTGATTCTCTGCCACTGGGCTTTTTTGTCTTGTTGACAATTCACAGAATGTGTATATGGGTGCAGTTATATGGGTGTAGTTATATGTGTGTGTATAGTCTATGCAGAACAGCAGTCCCTATTTTGTTGATCTAGTTCTTCTAATTGTTTAGTTAAACTACCTAACTGATACAATTTAGAATACTACATTAACACATTTAACATCAAGTTTACATACTTGCGTCTTTGAAATACTAGAACTTTTACACATTTTATTTGGCCTTTTAAGGACTGGAATATCACAGATAATGCAATCTACTTGCCTTTGACAGAATATGGCTGTTCTCAACTAACTCTCTAAGGTTCAGAGTGAAATACATTTCTCCTTTTATCTGTAGCTGACTTCAGAGAAGAAAGAGTATCTTCTAAAGTGGTCAGTCTGATGTTACAGTACAGATTCTGCAGAGTGATGTACTTAACAAAGGGTAATTCTCTCTGGACTTTAGAGTTAAGCTGTTGCAGCAAAATTACTCCGTTTAGACTAATTTTTTCTCTAGACAAAGCTCAAGAAAACCCTATTCCAGGTATGTTTTGTAGTAGTATCTCCACATGACCAGAGGAGGGCACTTTGAACATCTTTGCACTGCCCAAGAGGCAGATGCAGAAGCACAGTGTTTACCAATGTCGCACAGTCCGGACACCTCTTCCCACCCAGGCAGGTATCCTTGTTTTCACAAGAATACAGAATCCATATTGTACCACAGGGCATTGTTCTGAACACAGTCGGCAGATACATCACTCTCTTCCCGCTAACTAGGATTTCTTCCAATTTCCCCCATTTAATTCAGTGTTGCTGTGGGTTAAATGGAGATTAACAGGTAATTCCTAAAAATCACATGAGGATAGCCTCCCTCTCCTTCCTGAACATCCCCTCTGCTATTAGCCCCTGGTAATTTAGCAAATATTGATTGATTTAACCCTCTATGACTTATCCTGCTGTAAAAATTCCTTGCTTTTAAGTGAAAAATGCACTTGGAAAATGCACTCTCTGAGATATGTTTTGCAACAGTGCATCTTTTCACATTAAACTCTTGTAAAGGTACTGCTCCTTTCTGCCTTCTGAGGGAGGCAGCTCTGCATCCCAGATCTGTTCCCCTGGCAGAGTACATAGCAGAGAAATCAATCTCTTCTGTTTTCCATACATGACCACAGTGTGGAGTTCAGCCACCTTTCAAGCAGAAAACAAACTTTTGGATTTCATTTTGGCTAAAGGTATTAACCCTGTATGGAAAAGATTTTAATTCTGCAATTGCACTGTTATCACAGGCAGATTTGGTTTTGGTTTTGTAACCTCTCTGCTGTGTTTTGCTCAGGTTTAATGCTGAAAAAATATCAGAAAGGATTTTGAAACTTTTTTTAAATAAAAGTCTTTCCTCCACCCTGGGGAAACACAACGCTTATTTAATGTAACCTTTTTCCCCTCTTTTCTGTCTTTTCTCTTTTCTTTTTTCTTTTCTTTTCCTTTTATTTTCTTTTTTCTATCTTCTTTCTTTTCTTTTCTTTCCTTTTTTCTTTTTTTTTCCTCTTCTTTCTTTTCTCCTTTCTTTTTTAGAGCAGACAGGTACAAGAAGGAAGTTGTCTTTCAGCAGCAGTCTTTTCAGATAGAGTAGAATTCAGTGAGTTCTCACCATGATAGGATCATAAACTTACTGGGTTAAACCAAGCTAACTTTCCCTAAGCTGCCAAGTTTTAGCTGCACCATATATATATGTGTTTCCTTGTGCCATTTTCTTTTCTTATAATTTTGTTTTTCTTGATGACCCTGAGCTATGGCTTCTCGTTTCTATCACTAGTCAACCTTCCTTTCTTTTCTGGTCTTGCCGATATAGGCTTCAAAGAAAAAATGGCAGAAGAGCACAAAGTAGCTGAGGTACATGAGAGAGGACCAGATGATGTTCTGCACGTGGGAATGGCACTGGCCATGCTGCATCCAGGAGAAGACCAGGTAATTGATCACGCAACCGATCAACATCTGAGTGATCTGCGACAAGGTGATGAACATGGCAAACTTGCGTGAGACTCTGAAGCCAGCAGCCCGCAAGGCATAGTAAGAGTACATAACAGCGTGTACTCCATAGTTCATGGTCATGAACCAGCCACCGCCAGCTACCATGTCCTTGTAGGAATACCAAGAATAAAGTAATACAGTAATGTGATGGTACCAGTGTAAGAAGATGAGCTTCTGTTTTCTAAGAATAATGAATATTGTGTCACCTGTAACAAAACACAAAAAAAAAAGGAAAAAAAAATAAAGGAAGGAAATGAGAAGCATATCGAACAATCTTGTAATTACTGCAGCGTTCTCTTCCTTTTGCTGTTGTTGGAGTATACACTACTTTGGAGCCACCACCTTACCTCTAGATCTGAGAGCATGTCTGATCTGAGCGCTAGCTTTAGCTCCTAATCTCTATGCAATCTTTGGAAAACCAAAATATACACATTTTCCTGCTTGGATAACCCATCTGAAAACTCCATAGGTTTACTTGGTAGCACTTTACTTGCAGTTTTGTCATCTGTCAAAGTCTGAGGTGAGGCAGGTGGATGTATCTGTATCAACTCTTGACTGTGAAACTGTCCATTAGATACTATGACTAGAAGAGAAATTCAGCTCAACAGGAAGCAGCACAGCACTTGAAGTTCTCAGATTCAAATGCCTAAATGCAAACTGAACCTAGCTAAACTCAGTAGATCCTTCGAGCTACAATGCAAAAAGCTATTGCATATGCAACCTACAATAACAAAAGGTATGTAATTACCAGAAAAAGTGCTTCTAGAAAGAAATATGGTTTATGTTGAAATGCACATCCTTTTCTGCAAACTCATGCTGCTATTGTAGAAAAGTAAACTTTATTCTTTGTTCTTGCTTTTTCCTTCCTTCTAGTTCTCATAATTGCACTGAGCATCTCAATTAGATATGTGTATATATACATGCTACTTGTTTTCTATTGTTATAGATACAGTGTTTCCAAAAAGATCCCTGATACTTGAATCTGGAAACTTATTTCTACATGTATCTGTCCCAGGAAATCCATGTAATGAATACTAGTGATGGGTGGAACCAAAACTGCACTGTCTGCACAAGGTCAGTAATAAGCTGTAATGCTACTGTTTACTCCATGAGCCACAAGATGCTGACTCACACTTTAATAAATAATCATACGTTCAAGTTATTGGTGCTGTGCAGTTCTAGCTTATGTTTTCCAGTTTTAACAAGTAAATTTCCGTGATTTTGCAGTAATTTAAACAGCATGAAAACAAGAGATTCTAACACAGCAAGGCAAATAGCGCCTTGTCTCTCTTCATTTTTTATGCTGATGTATTGCTGTCCTTGTAATTTGCTGACTCAAATTCTCTGCTGAAAGGTAAAGACTTATTTTTGCTGTACATCTGAACACAGTGAGTGCTACCTCCCTTTGAGGTTTCATAAGGGCATCCTCCAAAATGAAAGCTGGAGGGCTGCTAAATTGATGGTTCCTCCTTCCCAAAACAGTCCTTTCTGACACATAAGCCATGAGATGAGAACATATGCAGACTTTCTATTAAGTTGGCTTTGGCATGTATATTTTAAGTATTGTTAAAAAAAAAAAAAGCTGGGGAGACAGGAGTTTATAAGAAATCAGGACTGGAAAAGCTAAGGATATTAAAGGAAACTGATTTCTATTTGGAGGAAGCAGACAGTTATAGCTTTCAGTGTTTAGGGAGGAAGCACGTTACTGTTCATAACTGTACACCTCCTTGTACATGTTTAAGGATGAATGCTGCATAACAGAGGCAGAACCTGACTCAAAGCTTCTTCCCGACACAGGTGCTGTTGCCCACCCTTCGTTTCTGTACCCATGCGGTTAGTGACTGCCAATTGTGCTACTCAGATTTGCCTGCAAGTAGCTAAGGAAAAAGGATGGACCAAATTGCTCCTACCTCTTGACTGCCCTGTTACATATAATCACTGCAATTTATCCCTTGGCTGGGAATAGGCTTTTTCAACTGCACATTGCTCTAACTTCAGTCAAGCTTAATCTCTAGAAACTATAAAACATACAGAGTTTGGGGCTGGTTTTGTTTGTTGAGTTTTTCTAAGACTAAACCAAGATTTTGACAACACTGAGATTCTTTTTGTGCTTCCTGCACAGACATTTCTGCTTTAAATATGAATAGTGAGAGAAAGGGAGAGAGGGTACTTACCTAGTTCAGGTGCTTTGCTTAGCACAAATGCATATGCCCAGAATTTGCTGACAGGTCCAATGTAAAAACTCTGATCACACACTGACTGCTTCAGGCCTTTGGTCATCAAAATGTACAGCATATAAGCACCAGTACGAACAGCACCGAATATACTTTGAAACAAAAAGAGAAAATAAAGAACGTTGAGTGAACACTTGAAATCTACATGCCATCACTTCAAATCATTATGAGAAAAAGGCTGAAATGTGCTGAAATAATAAGTCTGATGCTCGCACAACTCTGTTGGTTTCTAGAGACTTATTCAGAGCTCAGACTTGTAAACTGGACTGCGGCTGTATCCCCTGGTGAAAGTCTAGAATGGTAATGTCAGTGTTTTTTATTTCATTACTACAGGAATGATCCTTCACCTTTTAGGAGCAGTGGGAGACATCTACTTTAGCTGAAAACAACATGCAGAGTTTTAATGCTGACAGCTGGGAGACTACAAGAAATGAGTTGACAAAGAGCTGTTATCAGTATAATCAGAGCCAATTCCCTCTTCTGATTTCCTCAGCATTTTCTCTTGTCTTGCCTTGTGTTCTTTACACCTACAGGAGCTCTGACCACAGACAAACCCAGGTAGGGTGCACAGACTTTGATGGTGGGTATCAGTCAGGGCTGGTGTTTAGGTGCACTTGCTACCTTCATCTCTCAACAGGTCACTGCTAACAGAGGAACTGACTAGCTGAATTGAGTTGTAAGCAGAAGATTCATCCACATCTCATCAAAGTGAGGTGTAAGGTAACTGTGCTGTAAATGAGAAACATCAAGAGATTTGTAATGGTACTAATTAGTGCAAAGAGGAGATAGGCTCAGATAACAAAAGATATCCAGCTGATGTAAGGAACAAAGGCTTCTGTCTCAGCAGCAAGGACCTCTGCAGAAGGAATTGCCTCACTGTTTTACAGCAAGGACATGCTTGCCTACTGTATACCATTGTCACTTGTTGGCCCTTCAAAAGTTGGTGAATACTGGGTGAAACAAGCAGCTTTCAGAAAAATTGAGCAAGAAAAAACCCAGTCTCCTTTGGGGATGAGTATATCTTATTTTATGCCTATATCCTATGTTCCTTTGACACTACCCTGCTTGATCTTATCTCCCCTTTGACTTCTTTGTGGCCTTGTCCTACTCATGAATCCTCTGGGTCCTGCTCTGCCTTGGTGTCTTTTGTGACCATCACGACACAGTAAGCTAATCAAGCCACCTAAAACTTATATGTAGACATATGTGGACCATGAAACCTACCATTTATGCAAAGTGTGTGAAATAAAGAACAGTTCATCAAAGTTACAGATTATCTGCTACTTGTCCTTGTCTTGTGAAGTCAGCATTCTTTTAAAAATGTGGTTTAGTATTATCAAGGCAGACTCAAGAAGTGAGTCCGTGGCAGTTCTTATGGCACTTGATCTGAGTTGATCATGGTTTAAGTAAGCCTGCTGAGCATAAAAGCTGTTAAGTTTATGTATTTTTTTGCACAAAGTAATTAGCTTTCCAAATCCGCAGCACTGATGAAACCAGTCAAACCTGCCTGCTGCTAAGGAGCAATGTACCTTTCTCTTCGCTGTCCACGGTACTCCTCAACCAAGTGGAGCACCATGCTGCATGGTGCTCTTAAGACTCTGTCAGATGGAGCTCAGATGGAGAGGTGTTAACATCCTGACTTCCACACTATTACACTGCAATGTCTGAGAGTTCACAGTACCATCAGGAAATTCAGACTAAAGTGAGCACTTAAGAAGCTACCAGTATTATCTGCTACTTGTATCATGATAGTTGCTCATGGTTTCTACTGCCAGATGAGTCCTCTTGCGCTATGTGCAAATAAACATTCTGCTGTGCTATCAGTGTACTGAAGGAATTTAGCCAAGTCCAGCTTTCCCATTAGCACAGCCCAAAGCAATGCACATGTTCCCAGGCTTAGGTAAGCTAGCTGCTGCAGTCTCTCACGTTCATTCATGCCTGCATGCAAAAAAGTGCAGTATTCTTATCAAGTATGCAACCTGTAGCACATGCTGTCTGTGTAGGGTTGCTCACCCCCAGAGACGCTCTCTCAACATGCTTTTCTCGTCTTTTGGAGACTGGTCCTTTTAACTCATCAGAGAGTGCTACAGCCTGCAGGAGGAGTTTTGAAATGAGGTACAACTTGTTCTGTGTCTTCTCTCTAGTGTTTAACAAATGCCTTTGTTTGGGTTTTTTTTCTCAAGACTTACGTTTCTCATTCCCAAGAAGAGAGGAGATCCTGAAAGAGATGCGATCTGATCACTTCCTAAGGCAGTGAACTCCTCAAGCTAGTCAGGACAGGCTGCTGCTTGCTGCAATGTTTTGGGTGGTGGCAAAAATTGGGTGGAGGAAGAGCATTCAGAATATCTAATGATACACTGGTTCCCCAATTAGCAAATACCTCTGACATTAAAGTGTGGGGAAAAAGGAAATTCTAAATTATGAAATCAAATAGCTGCAAGAAATATGGCTTTCTTTGCACAGAAACTGTACTACTCTTCTAAAATATCACTTGTTATTAAAGTTTTAAAACCAAAGAGAATTTTCCGCCATGAACTCAGATGAGAAGACTTCTTGAAAAACAGGCAAATGATGATCTAACCGTAAGTGACTGAGTATGGAAACTCAGGGATTTAATCCAGACTGATAACAGAGCAAAAAGAGTATTTTCCCTGTAGGGATTACAGAGTTTCACTTTGCTGTCCTTGAGATTACACCAATGTAATTAATTCTCCCTGACTTTCTGTTTAGCAGCGACTGCAGAGCTCTCCTTGGAGTACACTCACGCTCACACTCCCACACTTATTTTCTGTAATTACACAGGACGGTGGCTTCTTCTAGTTCCATGACTCCAGAAGAAGTGACTCCAGCTACTGCTCTACATGGTGTGAGTCAGGGTAATCCGAATTTTTAATTAGTAAAAACCAAGTTTCAAATAATTCACAAGGGAAGGCTCCATAAGTAAGGAGGATGGCAAACTGATTCAGTTACCTAAATAGATGCCATGAGCAGGTAGCTATTTATGAGATGTACTGCAAGCCAAAACACCACCTTGCCAATAAGCACACGCCACTGGAGACAGAAAAAGATCTAATGCATGCCTGCAAATGTTCCTTGGACCCAGACAGCCAGGAATGCTTTTTTGTGCCTCTGCCACTTAATCTTGTTTGTTCTGTAAGGTAAGATCAACCAACAAATTTCTATCTTGCAAAGACCTGATGTGCAGCAGTGATGACACTGCTTGCTCAGTAAATCACTTCTGCTTCATTTTGTCCTCGCCCTGCTCTGCGCTGTAGCTTTTGTGAGGTATTGAAATGAACTGCTTACCAAAGCAGTCTGTCTCGTGGGAATCATTTGCAGGGATTTCAGAAATCAGGTAGCAGTAAATTACTGTACAATTACAGCCTTTTGCAACTAGAGAGACTGATTAGAAACAAACTGTACTAGTTAATGCAGCTTTCTCATCCATTCAGACTCAAAATGTCCTACATTCTCCTCGCTTCAGACAGTGACTTCCCTGGTAGATTAACAAATGGCCAATTGCCCAATTGATATTTTACTACCCATAATATGATCAAAATGTACCCATGAGTAAAATAAAAACATTTCCCTCACAAATCTGTTTACAATTGAGGCTGTGGTAGGCTGACACTGGCTCGATATCAGGTGTTCACCAAAGCCACTCTATCACTCCCCTCCTCAACTGAACAGGGGCAAGGAAATACAACAAAAGGCCTGTGGGTCAAGGTAAAGACAGGGACAATTACTGTCACAGGCAAAACAGACTCAACTTGAGGAGATTAGTTTGATTTATTATCAGTCAAATGAGAGGATAATGAGAAATAAAAACTAAATCTTTAAACACCTTCCCTCAACCCCTCCCTTCTTCTCAGGCTTAACCTTACTCCCAAATTCTGTACCTCCTCCCCACCAGTAGCACAGGGGAAAGGAGAATGGAGGTTGATGGTCACTTCATCACTCATTGTCTCTGCTGCTCCTTCCTCCTCAAGGGAGGACTCCTCAGACTCTTCCCCTGTCCCATCATGGGTTCCTCTCTCCACAGGTCCTGTCAGGAGCTGTCGCGGTTTGAGGCCCTCAAACCCATGCAGCCGCTCTCTCACTCACTCCCCTCTCTTTCTTCCTCAGTCTGAGGGGATGAGGAGGAGAAATCAAAAGAATGCAACTCCCACAGATTGAGATAAGAACAGTTTAGTAACGAAGGTATAACATAAATCACTACTGCTACCACCAATAATA
>JASSUY010030630.1:11158-22144 GCA_032466535.1 Forpus xanthops | reverse complement strand
AGGATTTCCCCCTTAGTGAAGCCATGCTGGCTGTCACCAAGCACCTTGTTGTTTTTCATGTGCCTTAGCATGCCTTCCAGGCAAATCTGCTCCAAGATTTTGCCAGGCACAGAGGTGAGGCTGACTGGTCTGTAGTTCCCTGGGTAAATGATTTAGTAGAATGAACTTCTGCCTTGTTTTACTGGATTGAACTTTGATTGAAACTTTACTTGTAAATATTAGGTTTTTACTGCTCATTAAACTACGTGTTGTTCTCATTTGTTTTAAAATACATACCTTTAAGGGTTACAGTGGTTTTGGCCTGGTTACTGGAAGTGGATCAGCAAGACATATATATGTGTAAAAATTAAAATCACTTTCAAAACAAGCTCATACAGGGAGAAACTGTTCTGTTTGGGAGTTTAAAGCAAATGCTGATATAAATGATTTATTAATACATAATGAGCCAGCAGGTAGTGAATTACATAGCTGTGATCAGTATCAGCAACATGATAAATCCCACTATTAGACATCCACAGAGTGTTAATACACCATCACAGGCTTCAAAATGCCCATTTGTCATCCCCCCAAATCCTAATCACATGCAATGCATGTCCCCCCCACCCAAAGCAGTGTAGGTTATAAGCACACTGTGCTGCCTCTGCTTCTTTTATATTTCTGTTTGAGCTGGGTCCTTTGCTTTAAAACTATTTGTAATTTTATGGTTATTCTTCCAGCTAATGTTCTTCATCATCTTCAGTATGATGATTATTGATGAGCCACTGTCAGACAGTTTTGGGTGAAGTCTTTACACGTAGCATGTATACTTGCATTCCGCTCTTAACAGCTGTTTTCTAGTCTGTTTTACTGGGAGTGTCTTATGCAGCCTTTTCCTCCTCCACACAAATGGGAAGCATTGTTCTGTGCAAGGTCCATCCCTCTGCCCAGTAGTCACTAAGTCTTTTGCTAAAATCTGAATTTACTATTTGTGTGCTTTTGTGTCATGGTAAATGATCTGTAGCTTTTCATCTGTCTGTCTAGGTGATTTCCGTCTTTTGCCTGTTGTGTGAACGCTGAGAGTTTCTATTTTTAAATGCCAATAGTAACCAGAAATGTTGAATTTTATTGTGTTCTGTCACGTTCTAAAGTGTTACCAGACGGTGGTAATGTCAGACCTTGTCAATGAGTGTCAAAGCTTAAACTCAGTGTCCTCATCCTGACAGCCTGAATTTTCATAATTGCAATTTTCATATTTTATTTTATTTTGCAAGACTCCTCTGTGCAGTCTTTTTTTGAAGCTATGTGAGTTGACTAGACATAGGTCAGTCAGCCTTTGGCTTATTTACTACAGCCATTAAAATGTAGACCTGTACGTGCTTGATAGCTTTTTGGTCTTGAAAGGCTTTGGTCTGATCATGAAATGATGAGCATGCTTGCACTGTTTGTGCACTGAGTCACTTGGGATCGTGTATCTGTGAATGTTTTGGTCTTACAGAAAGTTGTTCTTTAAAAATAACGAACAAGTTGATAGCTTTGCTGGGAGAAAAAATAGCTTTTAAGAAGTCTAAAATAGAGCTTAGTAAATTTAGGAGGAGTGTCAGTACGTTAAGGATTAGGTCTGCTCAACATACTGCATCCAATGTAACTGCTTTGAGTTATGTTTTGGAGAAGTGGGATGAAAATGATAGGAAGAGAAGTGGGAAAATGATCTTGTTTTGGTTGTTCCCCTGGGGCAACAGGGGTATGGGAGAGGATAGGACTTGCTTCTCTTGCAGCTCCTTCTGTACGAAGTTATTTGATGTTCTGCTTATGATCAGCAGAAACTTTTGGGATTAGATACAATACAAATGAAATAGTAGCACGCTTTGGAGGTCATGCCTGAAGTGTCTTCTGCTTATGTGTTCCTGAATATAGATCTTTCATTGCTGAGGTTCATCAGTGCTGAGCTAACAAGAGGCTACTTCCTTGAACACAATGAAGCAAAATACACAGAACGGAGAGAGAGAGTATACACGTGCATGCGAATACCAAAAGAACTGGAAAAGGTGAAGTATACTGTAAGATTTGTTTTAGTTTAGAGGTGAAATCTGTTGCATTACATTATTTAAAGAAATACTTATTTGTTAAAGAGTTACTACTAAAAAAGTTGAACAGCTGTAATGATTAGTTTTCAGTGTTAGTAACTTCAGCATTTGTTTCAGGGTTTTTTGCTTGTTTGCTGATTGCTGCTGTTACTAGTAAAGACAGACATGGCTAACTTTCCAGTCCAGATGATGACAGATTAATTCAAATACAAAGATGTCAGTGATCCTTAAAGGAATATTCAAGCAAAATAAAACTTTTTACAGCAAGATGTGATTTTAAAAATAAAGTTGTCTTAAAGATTTATTTGAGGATGGAAAGATTTCAGTCCTTTAAAATATGGTGATGGGTCAGTTTCTATCTAAAGTTTTTAACTCTAATTTTCATAGCTTTCTGTTTCTCTTGCAACTACTTACCAGGTCTTCCCTCTCTGTCCCAGTGCTACAGTCTTTCCGGGAGTATTCCTGCCACCTTTATGCCATTCCTATATGTCGGCTTAGATATAATTCTGGCCA
This sequence comes from Forpus xanthops, assembly GCA_032466535.1. Lineage (NCBI taxonomy): Eukaryota > Metazoa > Chordata > Aves > Psittaciformes > Psittacidae > Forpus > Forpus xanthops. Next base: position 19,568 of record JASSUY010030630.1, on the reverse strand, counting down.
TGCAGTGAGCTATTGCCACTGCTGTAATGTAGAAGAGAGTTTTATTCTATCTTAGCCTTTTTGATTTGGGAGGCAGAGGAATATGCTCAAGGATGATGAGTAAGGTAGCATTGTAATAGGGTTTGGCTAGGCTACAGTGTAACAATAGCATTAAGAATAATATAGCTAAAAGTCTCAAAACTTCTAGGGATAAAGTTACATAGTAGCGCTAAATCAATGTGGCTCTAGCTTACCCTGAAGGGAGAGTCTGTGTCATTCTTTCTCTCGCTTCTGTCTCCTGACTTACGCATGCTGCCTTTTTGCATGAGCTATGATACTCGTAGGACTGGTCTGAGGGTTAAATCAGCTCATAATTTGGCAGTGAATGCTTCACTTTTCTTACTCAGTTTGTTCTTCACTGGGATAGTGAGGTGAATTGCTTGGCTAGTATTTTTGAGAATCCAGAGCCTACGCAAGGGTAGAAGGGGAGCTGTGTAGCTTGGGGTAGGGCTAGAAAGGTTAAAGAGCAGTGGTGGATGGAGGGACAGTAGGCTTCCTTTTGTCAGGTTTCTGCTTCAGTATCATTATATTCATCCTTAGTTTTTGATGAGACCTTTTTTCACAAAACTAAATTCCCAGTCAGTTACTGCAGAAAATCACAGAATGAATGAGATTAGGATGGACCTCTGGAAATTATGTAATCCAAGCCCTTGCTTAAGACTGTACCACCTACAACAGCTTGATCAGAGCTAGATCCACTTAGGCATCTCCATGGATGTTGGCTTCACAGTCTCACTGTGAACTTTACTAGAATGTTCCAGTTATGGCTGTCTCAGTTGAACTTTATAGCAGTTTTAAGTCATCTCCATTGTAATTATGTATACTATTACATGCCCTCTCCAAGTCACAGGAATTACTCTGAATGATGATAAGCATAGGTTTCCAATAAAAATTCCAGTGTGTAAGAACAAGGCAAGGCCAACAGTCTTAAAAATAAGCTTGATATTGTAAGTGGTGAAATTGATGTTTTTTGCATGGTAAATCATACTTCAGTCTGTACTTTCAATATGAAAGAATATGAAACTTGAATATTAAGTTTGTGGATTTAAAAAGTGATGTTTGTCTCTTTAGAGATTATGAAATAAATTTATTATTTCTTTGCATGAGCTTAGTCCAGGTTAGTATACATACTAGCTATATCAAATCAAATCGTACTTGTTGAAAAAGTATGATGATTAACATCTAGAAAGCTAATTTACACTATTTAGCAAACTAAATAGTGTGTAAATTATCATATCTTGCAGGAATCACTTGCCTCTGTGATTCAAAAGTGTGCTTAAATGAAATAACGCATGAGGCACTAGGAAAGGAAGAGAAGAATTCTCTTAATTGTTCATATTGTATACTACCCAATAGTATAATTGCAGACTAGGAATGAAAATCATAATCAGGTAGAGTGAGGATAAATTGGAGTAAGTTTATCAGAGCCTAGTCTTGGGAGATACTCGTTAGCATGCACTTGTTACATGAGCATAATTTTAGAGTGGGGTGTGATGTTTAAAGTGTAATATTTTGTTATTGTTTAGAATACCTTTTATTTAGGCAAACTAGATAATTTATAATATAAATGCTACTTCTGCTCAAGCTTTTTGTGCAGTTCCAATGAAAGTTGTTCACTGTAATAGGTTATTTATAGTAAATGAAAGGTGGTCCCTGTTCTACCATCTTAGGAGAAAACTTGTCAATTGATCTCAAAATTAAACTTTGAGCTTTTTTGCTGAAAAATAGTTACGATGATGGAAAAGCACAGTAAGCTTTTCTGTTAGCTCCTCAGCATCTGGAATATAGTGGCAAAACTAATGTTTACCAAAATGAGGAGAAGGTTCAGTTGGTAGAAATAACATTGTAAGGGAAGGCAACAGTTCAAAAATGATAGCTGTGCTCTTAGACCCGAGTCAGTCATCAGTTGTTTGCAGATAGATGTACTGGAGTGTATTCTGTAGGATTGTTTTCAAAGCTACAAGGATGCACGAGTGAGAGAAAGGTACATATCGGTGATACTAGCTCACTGGACATTGAACTGGCTGTTGCTCAAGCTGACAAACAAGGTATTTTGAAAGGCAAACAGATTGTGGGAGTTAAAAGTAATTTACTTGTCCTTTGGTTTGCTTCCCCTTTCTGCACCCCGCAAAGTGCTGTCTGTCTTTCCCATCAGCAATGCATAAAAACTTTCAGTGCATATCTGTCGTGGATGTATGGGCCTGTTTAGGGGTCTTATAGTCTTAATTGTGTAGCTGATGATTTTCCTTACAGGAAAAAAACACTAACTTCTGGTCTGACAGAAGTGTAAAAGCTTATGTCTAGAGTCTCATTCGGGTAAACCTTAGATAAATTCAGAAAGCAGATGAAGAAGGAAAGTCGTGGGGACAGTGGTATACAAGAGCTTTCTAATTAAGATATTTCTAATGGCAGAGTTTAGGTCTAGTTTAATTATTGCAGAATTGCTTGGCTCATGGCTATAGTAAAATGGCTTTAACTGTTCTTGTAAATTAAGGATAAAGCATTTAAACTGAGGGCAACTGGGTTTACCTCTTCATATTTTATATTCTCTGTATGAATATTCCTTGAAGGAGAATTACCACATCTGACAATTAGCTGTGCAATAGGGAATTAAGAAGGTAAGAAAAAGCAAAGCATATTAAAGAGGAGGTAGACAGAAAATAGTTGTACACATGTGCACACAGCTCTACTTGACATATATCACAACCCACAAGGTTAAAAACAGCTTTTTGAACCTCAGAGGCAGGTCACCATTGGAAAATGAAGTACAGTTATATCCATGTGTAATTCATCTGTCCAGTAAAGGCTGAGTTCAGTGAGCAACATGGAAGTCTGCAAAAGCCTTTGCTGCTTGAATGTTGTGGTGCAGAATTTTTGCTGAATAGTCCTCCAAGTGTGTAGCGTGTTATTCTTGTTGCAGTTCAGATTGAGCAAGCTAGAGTATTTTGCTTATTTGGTTAATTAATCTTATATAAATGTAAGTTTCATAAAATCATAGAATTCTTTATAAACTACTAACATACTTTTGTTTTATTTTTGTAATTTAGTTGATGTTTTTTGGGATCTTTTTGTGCCTGGATGCTTTTCTGTATGTATTCACCCTGCTTCCTTTGAGAGTTTTTCTGGCAATGTTCCGGTTCATCACTTTGCCTTGCTATGGCTTACGGTAAGTTGATTGAACAGAAAGGTGTTGATGCCCTTAAATAATGTATATTTATGTTTGTATTTAATTTTATAGCCTTTAGTGCTGTTTAAACTACTAATGACTTCTTTCCGCAGTAAAACAGAAGTTTTGGTCTAAACTAGCCAAAACAAAGGTATTTGTATATGGGATCTCTAAGCTTTGCCAGCAGTCACTAACTGTCATCATTGTTTTCTTCAGACACAACAGTTTGATAACAGCACCACTTAGACATATTCAGGTTAGTAAAGGATAGAGATCTAAGCTTACCCTATAGTTTTGTTCTTTTAACCAACATGTATCTCAACAGTTTCAAGATTTCTTAGATTGGAATTAATGACTTGGCTCATGTCTTTTGATAGGCTCTTTGGTATAGAAACAGAAGTTTGGGCTTTTTGGTTTTGATTTTTTTTTTTTTTTGACTGTTTGGTTTGGTTTTTTTTTGTTTGTTTTTGGTTTTTTTTACAACAGTTTTCCTTCTCTGCAAGTTAAACTTTGCCCAAAGAGCCCCTGAATAAATGTGTTATTTTCTTTCTTTCAAAGAATCTTAACACGGTAATCAGATGGGACTAACTAATCAGAATAATATTAAGACATTTTAGATCTTAATGCCTTGCTTTTTTGTTCAGATCAATATGAAGAAGTTATTGCTAATTCATAGGATTTTTGGTTTGCCTTGCTGGCGTAGGCATCAAAAATTGGATAGAACTGATTTCTGTTCTGAAAGTTGGAATTTCATGGTAAAGCTGGTTATGTAAGTCTTAAGTGTGGCCTGAGAGAAGGGGATTATTTGTATCAATGTTGTACCTTTTCCTTGTCTAAATAAAGACTTAAGGGTTTTCGTTCTGGGTCGCTCCAAACTTGATTTATGGTACCTGATTTTTTTTTTTTGGTAGTTGATCATATTTGCATTATTAGTAGTTTTTTATATGCGAAGTGCTTTTAGGTGTGTAGTTTACATTGTATGTTCTGATTAGAGCAAATGCTAGTCTAGTTGTGAAAGAAATATTTTGAAGCCTAGTTTTAGTTGGAAATGTTTGTACTTCGGTGGTGCTTAACATAGGCACTAGGTGGCAGTATTTTATTGCGCCGTGAATTTAGAGCTGAATCTCAGTCTTTCATTATGTTTAGAGTTTTCCTATCTGTATAAAAAATATGTCAGGTATTTAGTTTTAGCCTCATGACAGGTCAAATTATGTGCCTATTTGTTAATACCATAAAGGTACTATTGCCAAAATAATAAAATTCAGGCAAATATAATGGATTTTAAGAAATCACTTGGATCTTACTATTTTTCCTGTTTAAAAAATGTTCTTCCTTGTTTATAAACTCAGCTTTGCTTTTTGACAAGTTTTCTGTTCTTCTGAATTACTGTTAAGACTTTGGAGGACCAGTTGCTAGTTTGGGGTATTGTTCAATATACTGAAGAAAGTGACATTGAACATGCCATTTTTACTCACACGTGTGTATCTGTATATACACACACCTGCAATATTAAAACTTAGTCTGCTTGCTGGATAGTATTTTTAGTGTGTGATGCAGGATAGAATCCATTTTGATCTATTCAGCTTGGCTGTGTTAACTTTCAAGTGTTATCAGGTAAGATGCAATGAAAGTGAATTATCTTGAGTGAACAAAGCTTTGTTTATATAACAACTCCTGAAGCAGTTTCCTTTGTCACAGTTTCCTCAAAGGTTTATGGACTTCGTTTCCTTAGAATCTCTTTACTTGTTCAGTACTTGAGGCTTTGTCTAATTCATTAATGTTTTAAAATTGATGACTTTTACTCAAAGATTCACAGTTCCTATTTATAGTATGTACTGGAATGTTTTCAGATGTAATGATTCTTATTTCTGAATATACAGTGCCTGCATTTTGATTTTGGGGTGGGTTTTTGTTGGTTTTTTTCGGTTACGCTGATTTGATTTCTTAAGGCAAAAAAGATTTGGGATTTTCTTACTCAGCAGATAGATTTTTATCTAACAAAATAGTTTTCAAGAGCTAAAACATCTGTAATTGCAAAAGGTGCATACAAAGCAGGTGGCTGTTTATCCTTTTAGCTTGACAGATGTCAAGTAAATGTTGAGAAACATGACTAGTTGTTACTTGAACCTGCCACATCATATTCCATTCTGTGTAGTAAATAAAAGTGCTCCTCCCTTCATCTTGACATTTTTCTCAACATCTCAGTTGAAGTGATTGAGCAATGAGTGTTCCATCTCCCTTCCAGTTTACTCTTCAGTTTATTTCCTCATAATAGCTGCGCTTTTCAGTGTAGATAAAAGATTATATTACCCATTTTTTTTTAAAAAACAATAAAACCATGTTCCGTGCAAGATGGGCTAGTTCCTTTCGATGGTACTGTGTGCAGTACTTAAATGTAGCACGAGTGCTTCATAGCCTCTTCCTCATGATTTAATATTCCATTTTACAGAGTTCTGAAAGGGAACTTAAGAGTAATGTATCTTAAAGAAATTTGCTTCCTTATGCTGCCTAGACAGTGTAAGTGCTTCAGTTTCACTGCGAAGTTGTCATTCCTCATCACTTGATCTTTCCATTTGAGTAAATTTGGCTCAGATTATTTGTCAGAGCTATATTGGTGTTAACATAGCTATTTTAGAGACCCTAAAACTTTGAAAACTTCAGTCAGAAGAATCCAAGATTCTGTCATTAAGTAAACTAAGCTGCTGGTTAAATTGCGCTGGTCAAACTGGTAGAAGCTGAGTCATCACATTGTGGTGGCTTTGGCAGATGCAACTTCATTACTGCTATGCTCTGTAAATAGCAAGGTGCTCTTCATAATTAGCAAGCACTTCACAAAATTAAATGACATCTTCCAAAATTACAGGGAAAAAAAAAAATTAATCCATCTCTGATGTATTCCAAGTCATGGAGAGAAGTTTTCCTGAATTATTCTTATCAAATTTTCTTAATTATTGTCATCTTATAAAACTATTCTTTGACATCATAAAAGCACATGCTTTGCTCTAACAGCAAATCTAAGGTAGAGAGATAAGTGGACTTGGTGGAGTTTTGTTCAGAATTACAGTCCTTGATGATAGGTTTCTAAAACTAACCCTGTGTCTGAAAGGTAGGGTTTCCTCTGCAGTTCATATGCATCTTTTTATTAATACCTCAGATGCAGATGTTCTGTGCAGACAAATATCTCTGCTTCTCTTCAAACACTTTTAAAGAGCTAACTTGTTTTTCTTGGAAATATGTTGCACACCACTAAAAGCTCTTGTGGGAATGTGGAAAAGCTCTTCTGTATTATTTGAGAAACACCACGATGTAAAGACTGAAATTGTATGTTAGTGAAACTCTGATGGGACTCCCAGTTTAATTACACTTAAAACTATTTTCCATCTTCTCCACAGAGCAAGTAAGGACTTGTTACGGAAAGTGAGACTTCTCTGCTTTCCCTCCAAATTCTGGTTTTCTGAAGAAAATACACAAGTAGATTATGAATTTTCTTGTATGTGAAGATTGACTGACAAGATCTTTACATTTCTTCAGTGTAGAAATAGATACAGACTATAAATATTTTCTGTTTTGGTTTTACTCTCTTTTCTGTGAAATAAGTAGATTTAGGTCCTGCCAGCAATAACATCAGTAACTTCTTAAAATTCTCATAGCTCTCCTGTGAAGTCATAGATTTACGTTTTTCAGTAGGAAAGTAGAACAGCATTAGTTCATGAAAGAAACTGTAGAAAGAAAGCATGTTAGGGGGTAAAACAAACAAACCAATCAAAACCCACTCCCAACCTCCAAAACCAAAATCCAGACAAACCAAAATAAACAGATATACTGGCATTCTAGTGTGGACATTATTTCTTTGTTCATATTATCACATTATGAAATAAATCTGAAACTTTGTTGCACACTTTTGGCTGAGGGCTTTAGTTGTTAAATACATAAGCTTCCTATTGTCTGATTAAGTTCATGACGAAAGTAGTGCATCTGTCCACCAAAGCTTCTGGCTTTCTACCCAGCAGAAAAAGGCAGGTGCATTCAGTATTTTCTGTAGTAAACTCTCAAATCAAGTACTCCTTTCTCCTTTCCATAACAGTGCATAGTGTAGCAACATTACAAACTTCTCTTTCTTTCTTTCTTGTAAATCAGACGGAAGGGAAGAGCACTTTCACTTCCTTTATAGGATGGAATGTGGTGTAACAGGGATTCCCCCTTGGTGAGTAAATCCTGATTTTCTTTTTTGTTCTGGGCTGTCAGCCAAATTCACACATGCAATCAGTAGAAAGACTGATTACAAATGAGTAGTATAGCTAAATAAGCCAAGGTGTTTCAAAGGAGAAACCAACCCATTGGCATTCATTCAGTGCTGTTTATGATAGGCATATTTTCACATGGAACTGCATCACTGTGGAAACAAGTTGTGATTTTAATAGGTTTTAAACATTTTTTACATAGAGTGCCTGCAGACCAGTTCAGTCCAATTTAAAATATGTCTTGGAAAAGCTATAGCCCCTGCTGTAATGCCTTAAGCTTTTTTTTGCATTTATTCTAAGCAGTGCTTCAGTCAAGTTCATAGTTATATTTTTGTGTGTTCTTCAAGCAGGTTTTTTTTTTTGTAATGCTTAATGTAAATTTTGTGGAGTTCTGCAAGTTCATTGCAAGTGCCTTAGTATTAGACTCGATTCTCTGCATAATAAAATACAGCACCTTATCATGTGTTCATTTACTGAATGCAGTTACAGTTGATTGTGTTATAAAAAAAAAAGCTTAATGGAGATTTGGTTTAAATGTCACTTATTTGAAACCTCAATTTTTATTTTTTTTTTTATTTATTTATTTTGAGGCAGCTTTCATCGGGGCATAACAGCAAGGTTGGTTTTGTTTCATTCTTAGCATGGTCTCGTGCTGTGGTGTGTGCATGTAGAGGCTTTCTGTTGTCTGAGAAATGAAATGCCATTTGAAACCTTGGCAGACTTAGCTCTTTGTGTCTTAGAATTCTTCATTTGGTACTTATTTTTATCATCACTTAGTCTGTATATCACAGTTTTATAATAGTTATGCCCTGCATATGTACACTGTATCTCTCTTTAAAGTATCGAATTGGATTGATCTAAATAAAGCTATTTTGATTAAGAAGCTTCTTCTGGAAGCCAAACTTAACTTCAAAGTGGAGCACATTTGTAGGAAAATAGTTCCAATAAATCACTTTGCACATTT
>JASSUY010030630.1:0-11058 GCA_032466535.1 Forpus xanthops | reverse complement strand
AATCACTTTGCACATTTTGCAGATTCTTGGTGTATGCCCTGCAGACAAACTTGGCTTGGGTTTTATTTTCCCTGACACCTTTATTTACTAAGGTATCAGGAAAATACTCCCTTATGTGTTGATCTGGTTGTTTTTGTTAGTGCTTCATATAAGATTAGATTATAAAATGATACGGCTGTTCATTAATGAAGACTACGTTGAAAGATTAAGAGTTTGATCAGATTATGTATAACTATCTACATGTAAACCAGAATACCACAGTTCAGTTCCCGTATCTGTAATGTAAAGGGAAGATATCCAAACCAAACTTTAACTAGACCACCATTTCAATAACTGAAATTATTAATTAATATAAGCCTCAGTGGCTGTCTTTCTATTTCAAAGTGTTAATAATAGTTAGAAAAGGTTTGCTGTAAAATTGTTGCTCCAGCTTGTAGCCTCAGTGCTAAAACACTTCTTCAGTGGATTATTTGCTGAACAATAAATCTATATAATGAAAGGGTTTTTTTAATTGTGTATGTACAATAACATTTATAGAAGTTATACTTTTATCATAAGAGTTTATAGATCTATATGTATGCGGGTGGTTCAGTTATTATTTTAAGTCTAAAATATCCCCCTAAAGCATTTTTGCAATAATATTGCGTCGGTATCTTTAACTTACTGTATCTTTGATATCAGTATTGGAAACTTAGTGCCAAGTAGGAGGGAGTAATTGTTTAGGGTAATCTGAATTATGTGAATGAGACTATACGAAAGGGACCAATTGAAAGTTCAGCAAACTGTAAACTTAAAAAAAAATAAATTGAATTATTGTTGATTTGGAGAAAAAAAAAAAGGCATTAAAAACCAAACAACTTTACAAGGTGACTGAAAACCGCATTTAATCAGAGTAGTGACCAGTTGAGGGGATCAGAAAGCCTGGAAGACAAAAGTAAAGAAGCCATAGGATAGCATGTGGCAATCTGTTCAGAGTTAAGTTTTAAAATAATATATGCAGAGTGCTCATGCATTGGCTGTCAAAGGAATTAAGCACTCAGACAAGTATACTTGTCTACTGATTACTTTGTATACAGTGCACGAGTTAAAACATTGTTCATTTTGTAGTGACAGTTGCTGAAAAGCATGCCAAAACCAGCTGTACTGAAAGGTGTTTAGACCCTTTTTTTTTTCATACAGCAAGAGCAAATTGCAGTTTGTCCTGGGGTGCATTTTATGTTCCAAATGACTTAACCATAAGGAAGGCTTATTAAAACATTTAACATCCACTTTTGTTCATTTCAGAAGTCAGCCACTTAAGCAAACTTACTCATTACCTACTTGTGGCTTGTAACATCTTAAAACCAAGTATCAATAAACTGTGATTTATTTTTAATAATACTCTACTTAGAATCATAGAATAGTTAAGGTTGGTAAACACCTTAAGATCATCTAGTTCCAACCCCCCCTGCCATGAGCAGGGACACTTAATGATAAGTAACTGTAATTGTACAGCTGCTAGAATGAAAAATGGATTGCTGGGAAGGAGCCAATGCCAAATGCCAGTACACTCAAACTCTTGAGCTGTTTTGTTTCTTTAATAACTTAAAGGAAAAATACAATGAAATCTAACATGCTTTTCAGTTGAAACTCTCACAAACATTATATATCGGTAGTATGACCATTTGTATGGTCACAGCCCTTTTGAAAGATTGAGCCTAATATTTTTCAATCAGAACATGAAGACAAAACTCATTATTTTATGAAATATGATAACATACTTGAAAGGTCATGATCCAAATAAGCATACCTCAGAAACAACAGTCAGGAGCTAGTTCCTTAAACTTGCTTTTGTCTAAGCAAGTTGCTTTTGATGAACATTGTTTTTCCACACCAAATTTTTCTTCACTGGGTAGCTGTTTTACGTATACCTTGAAATAAGTTTGAATTAGTTTTGTAACAGTAAATTTTCTTACAGATATCAAAAGTAATCATTAAAAAAAATTAGATATTTTTTTCCTTGTTCCGAAAATGTATAGGATTAATTTGTGGATGCCCACAATATTTGGTAATATTCTGATAGTATTTGAATTTAATTTTATAGGATAGCAAAGTAGTTCCTCCTAACTGTTTTATAAGGGAAGTTGCTTATTTTTAGCAAAGGGGAGGTTATATGAGTTCCAGTAGTTTTCTAAACAGATGAAGGACTTGGATTCACACTTCCTAAATGTGTCTCAAGATGGGCAAACCATAAACTGGAAAATCTGGAGCATGAGTATTAAACCTTGAGGTTTTGGATTGTGTTGGGGAAAGTACCTTTTTTCTGTAACAGGCTGGTTTTCTGAATTCCTAGTCCTTGGTTGATGTCGGTGTACTGTATAGATTCTGCTGTAGTTTCACTTTCAACTGCCGCAAAGGCCGTGTGATAAGTATTGAGCTTGGCATGCTTCTTTTGTTAATTGGCTGTGCTGAAACAGAAGCATGGTGTGGTGGAATAGGGAGGTATAGTAGTAAGGCATGCACATCACTTATATTAAAATGAATAATAAGCTTGTATATGCACTTAAGCATGCATCTGTGAAATATATACTATTTGGATACGATAACTGAGGTTTTTTTCAGAGTGGGGATTTTGTATCCACTATTAGGTGTAATGGTAAAGGCACCCAAAGGCTGAGGAGTTTGAGCATGTTGTTAAGTGCATACTGTAGAATATTGAAGTACCTATGTGTATTTTTTGTGTTGTCTTAATCTGCTAATTAGCGTTTCAGTGTAAGAGAGTTTATCTGCAGAGGAATGCTTGGATTTTCACTCTGAATTCACACAGATCGAAGGATCATCTCATGTTTAAACAGCTCAGTGTATTCAGTAGTAGTAATAATAAAGTGATACAAGATTTTATGTAGTGGATAATAGAATGGAAAAGCCTTACTCTTTGTTATTGATATACTTTAAAGAGGTTTAATTTAAAAATTTGATTCCTTGCTAATCTAGTCTGTACAGCTGAACGTGGGAGCTCAAGGCTTAGCATAATGAAAGCACTTGTCAGATTCTGTAAAGAACATTTTGGAGAGCATGACTTGTAGCAAAAATGTTAGAAGTACTAATGGAATAATGTTAGAAAATAATTAGGTGAAAACACTGAAACTGTGTATCTGAATAAGGCCCATCTGAAGGACAGTCCATATGCCCTGAATCTGCATATTTACTTGTTTGAGATGTGAAAGCTGTAATTTAAATTATTATTCAGCTATGTACTCAGCCAAATTGTGAAACAATTCACATAATATTATTTCTGGAATCCAGTAGAAGCTGCATCTTGCACAAAGGCTCTCGTGATATTCTCTACTAACTTGTAAGAGTGCAGTTCACTAAAGCTGGGAAAGTATTAATATTTAATTCTTTTCTGGAGCATCACTGCATGTCTGGGATGAAGGAAAAGACCAACTGATTTTTATAGGAAGATTCTACTGCTTGTGTTTTTGTAACTAGAATGATTAAATATGAAGTAAGATGGTTGGGCTTGTTACTGTTCTCCTTTTCTTGCTCATAAGAAAAAGCAATCATAACTAATTTTCATGTGAAATCTTTCCCTCTGAACTCTGTCACACTTCATGCACAACTGCAGAAATACAAAGTCTTTTGAAATGAGCTAAGCTGTTTCAACTTGTACAGTGGTTCCTGGGGTTGTACAGACCATACTGTGAGCTATCAGAGGAGCTCAGTACTGTCTAGCTTTTACCTCTTGGCTCCCTAATTTCAAATGAGATATTGAAAGTATTATCAGCACTATGCTGTATTTCTTGTTTGTTTCTTGACCTCTGTATGGTTGTCATAGCTTGGCTGATACCAGCTTTTTTTTACATTCTCTTGTATGCATGGTGTTGATGATGTCCGGAGTTCAGCATTATGAATTTGTCTGTGATATTAATCATGAGGTCTCATTACTTAATGGTAAAGATTATTCTGAAGGTATTTTCCAATGTTGGCACTGTGTAGTTATTGGAGACAGGAAGTAGAAACTTACAATGAGAGAAATGAGTGCAGAAAATGTGATGTGTGTCATGAGCAGGCTGAGAATTTTTTGGCAGGCATAAAATTGCATCAGCCTCTGTGTGTTTATAAGTATTAAAGTTAGGATAGGAATGATTTGTGACAAATTGAAACAATGTGAGCCTGATCGTGTGCTAAAACTGCAATGTTAAGTTCTCACTGGACACTGTGTTATTTCATAACTGCAGGCTTTGCAATTAGTTCGGTGTGTTTGCCAAAAGGTGACAAATCAGAGGACTTAATCCATTTACTTGATTTCCTTCTTTGTAGGAAATAATTATTCCTGTCCTATATTAGATTCACAGCCACACCTCAAAATCCTTTTGTAAATGTTATTAGCCAGAGCAAAAAAGGATTTTGCTGCAGTGAAAGTGCTTTTGTGGTTTTATGCAGTAGTCATGGTTAATCTCCCTTAAGCGGAAATATGTTAGTTGTAGACCACAGATTAATTACTTGCTAGTCAGTATGAAGGGGACTTCTTTAGTGTGCAGTGAAAGAGTACTAGAATATATTTTAAATGCTAGGATATTTCTGTTTTGTATAAAGCAGTTTTATATACTCGGTCTTTGCAGTAATCCCTTATACTTACTAGGGGTTAGAGATGCTGACAGGTCTTCTATCATCAAGCTGAGTAAATTGAAACTTGAGGATATTTTTTGTGATTTCTTTTAAAGATGTGTTTTGAAGAAGTCACAGTTTTATTGCTGATTCTGCTTCTCATGTACATGAGAAGCACAAGAAGTTGCTGTACAACTCTGAATAGAACATTGAGTAGTTTTAGCTAAAATCTCGCAAGTAAAAAATACTGCATTTTTTTCTAGATACACAGACTACTGAGAAACTGAATCTAAGTCACTTTTAGAGGTGAAATTCTTGAAAATCATAATTAGAACGTACTCTGTTCTACAAAAGCTTAATTCCTGTACGGCACAGCAGTCAAGTGTAGTTGATCTGATCCTTTTGGGCAGCCTTTGAATTGTAGTGATACTCAGTTTGTTCTGTAAGCAGCACATTCTCAGAATACCTTCGTCTTTCCAGTGTATAGGGTGCTGTGTGCAAGTTTGGATACACCTTCATATGACATTGTTCTCATGAGTTTGTTTTGAGTTGAGAGCACCTTTACAAGAGCAGTGTGCTCTTGGTTGTGTGTAGTCTATTCTTAGAGTTTATATTCCCCTGGCATGGTTGTTACCTGCTTTGACAGTAGCTTCTTAGGAGTTGGTTTTGCTTAAGTGAGTGTAGTCATACTGATGAAAATCAACACAAGCAGAAGCATGATAGGGTTAACAGTAGAGTAACAGAGGTTTGTGTCTGTACTGGTGGTTGAGCATCTTTGATGCACTTGCGAGCCAGAAAATCTTTAGCATAACATCAAAGCATTTTCCTGGGTGAATCTTTCTGGAGTGTTTCAGAAACTTCATAAACAGATTCTGCTTACTAGTGCATTTCAGCAAGTCCGTCCTGACATACAAATTGATATCTTGCCAGACTTTGAAAACATTGATTTTTGAAGTGAGTGTCTTTGTTGCTAGTCAGGTTTTCTCTATTCGCTACTTCTCTAATGATAAGGTAGGTTTCGGCTGGAAGAATAAGGATTCCCATTTTCTGAGTGACAAAATTTGATTCTTTTTTTCAAATTTGTTTCTTTTTTTCAAATGCTGGGACCTGGCATTACTGTTGTAAAGTAATAACATCTCTATCACTTTATCCCAGTCTGTATTGCTGAGTATTGAGCATGAGTATTGGCTGGGGGACTTACACTGAAATTACTCTGAGTACACTTTCAAAATTGAAGAAGGTTGCAATAAAAGGAACATGCTGCATTACTCAGCGTATGACTGGTAATCATAATCATAGGCTTCCTTAAATCCTAGAAATGTTTAAATGTGTGCTAACATATTTAAGTAAAACCATTAAGTGAGATGTAGTTCAGTAGGGCACTAAACTTTCTAGATGTAATCTTGCAGGTTAGAGAGGGCATTTTTGTAAGTGTCATGCAAGGGCATAGTCATAGGTTCTTTAAGCAGCAGACAAATAAGGGATGTGCTGGAAAAGGGATACTTTAAGTTTTTTAATTGGTGTTTTCGGTTACAACTCAATTGGGGGGTAGAAAATTCACCGAGGCTTTTTGTCAAGGGCTTAGTCTGAAATAAAATGTGGTATGGTTGCAGTTACTGACTTCTGAGAGCAAGAATATCTCTGAAGGTGAGAAAGCCATTCATAAGCAGTTCAGGTGTGATGGAACAGATTGAATTCTATTATTCAGATTATAATTAATTTTAATACAGATTATGCATTAAAAAGTATATAGTAGAAGGAGCAGTTGCTCTCTGTAAATCTGAGAGCTCTGGAAACTTTCTCACTCATACTCCTAGAATGAGCATGATCTTACTCATACTCCTAGAATGAGCATGATCTTACTCATACTCCTAGAATGAGCATGATTTCATCATTGTGGAATGACACTGCATGGTCCACGAGTGTTATAATGCAGGAATACTGTCTTCAGGGCTCCTTTCTTTTGAATGGAAGGCAGCAAAGATACCTGAAGTATAACACTGTAGCTCAGATGCTGTACTTGAATGGAATGAATCTGGTAGCTGGGGTTTTTGACTTGTCTGCCAGGTCTGTAAAATGTCTTGACTCCCAGAGGTTATGAGTAATTGTTTGGCTGGTTTTTAAAAATAGCATGAATTTTTATCAACTCACTCTATTTTTTTCTTTCTAAATGTGTTACCAGTTTATGAGAGCACTGTCTAATCTCTGGATAACCTCGTGATTTAAAATATAGCAAATGAAAATTCATTACTTGCATTCTGTTAATCGGTTCTGACTTCCCTAAAATGATAACTTCTGCAAAAGCTTTTCAGTATGTATTAAAAATAAATGTGTAATAGAAATACTTCTCCATTTTTTTGCATTTAATTCTCAAACTTATGTTTCAGTTTGAAGACTTAAATGCTTTGAAACCTATTTATATTAAACTAAGTAAATAGACAAATAGGTACTGCCTAGCAATGTCATTATGTTTATGGCTGCTGGTGTGGCAATTGAAGTAAAGCTGTTTTCATCCTGTAGCTTTAGTTTATAGGATGAAATTGTATAATGACTCATTTAGTCTTCTGAGTTACTTGTGGAATTACAGATAGGAAACTTCTGCATTGATTGGTTCAAGATCAAACTCAAGCTCTAATGTCAAATTGTTTGCATTTATTGCTGCAGAGGCTTAGAGCTAAAAGATACTGAATTGCGTTTAGAACCCATTCCTCAGTATCCAGTTCATTATAGTGAAATTGAAGATGACTGCTTCATTTATTTTTTCTTTTGGTTATAGCAAGTACAGTGTCTGTAACTGATGAATTCAGAATGATGAAATTGGCTGGAAGAGGGAAGGTAAATTAAAAACCACAGGGCATGCATGCAGAGGGTTCTTTAGAAACAAGAGTTCTTGCCCAGCAAATATGGTACTTTAAGCAAATGGGTGTGGGAGATCAGACAATGTGATCCTGTTCTGGAGTGTGATCTATAAATGTGTATGATGGTTATGGTGTGTGCAGCAGCAGAAGGAGCAATAATAAAGTACTTTAAAATATATCCATTATTAAGAGCTTGTGTACATTCCTATTGACTTGGTAACATTTGTATCTTGTGAGTATATGACATTTAGTGGAACTTTTTGCCCTTTTTATTTCAGTGATAGACGTTTGCTACAACCTGCTCAGGTATGTGACATTCTCAAGGGAGTGATATTGGTCATCTGCTACTTCATGATGCACTATGTTGACTACTCTATGATGTACCATCTGATAAGGGGACAGTCTGTCATAAAGCTGTACATCATCTACAACATGCTTGAGGTAAGAATGTTGGCATCAGAATATCAAGTATGCTTTTTCTCAGACTATCTTGAATATTTTGTATTACAGTATTTGTACTTAGAATATGGCACATCTCATTCTCACAAATATGCACACACTCATACTGAGCATAGATGCAGTGAAACAGGCAAGTTTATGAAAAATAAATTTTGTAGATACTGCTTCGCATTGTCTAATTCCTGGAGTTTATTAATCGGTTGAGTTGAATGGAAACTCAAAACTGGAAATGAAAGAAGAAATGCTTTAAACTGAAATGCAATAAGTGGAGTGAATGAGATTTTGAAATTGAGAAGAGTAGAAACTGTTAATTTGAAACAGTTGTAATATCCTGAGAGAGAGGAGAGAAAGAAGATAGTAGAAGATGTAGAATTTGTTTTTTAGCTCTTCATTATGAAAGTGTAGCTTCATTGTTTGCAAAGACGTGTTACTGCTTAACCCATCTCAGTCTGGGCTGGGAAACAAAAGCCTGAGTACATAAACAGTAATTTGAGGTGAATGTAGTGAAACAAGAAAAGGAAATTCTGTTTTGGGAGGTAAGATAAAGAGAAATTCAGGGGAAATAAGGGGGGAATCTTTCTGTTTTGTTAGTAATGTACAACATGAAATTTTTAGTTGTACTTCAGTGATTCACAAAGTAAATAACATTCTCATAGTTACAATCTTATCTCTGTCCTTCAAATATAGGACCTATTTAGGAGTACAGCCTCTTAAATCAGAGCTTTGTACACAAGAGTTACTCTGCTAGGATTCTTGGATCTCTGAATAACATTAATCCTTGCTGTACCTTTGTTTGAAGATTGCTAAAATAAGGGTACACTTTGTGCGAAATCCGAATATTTTGTCTGAAGATCTTTGTTCTTTAAAATATTAATATACTGCAAAAGGAACAACATCATTATCCCAAGTGAAATAAATATCATACAAGCCACTTCAGTTGTTTATTCATAGGGTTGTGTTTCCTTTGATTTTAGGTTTGCTGAAAAACATGGATGAATACTAAATTGGCACTTAGTTACTGTGTGAATTTTAGTTGCATGTGTATATTTATCCACATATAGGGGTTGGTGCTAGATGACCTTTAAAGTCCCTTCCAGCCCGAACCATTCTATGATACAGTTCCATAATATACTAAGTAAATTTGTTCAAAATAATAATTTCAAGACTCTTTCAAGTCACTTCTCTTGAAGCTTAGAAAGTACAGCACTGTGTGCTTATCACATAATTGGAGAGACTGTGAATTGGAAGCCTTGTGCCATTCTGTTTTGAATGGAGAAATTAATTTCTTTGTTGATGTCTGGCAGAACCAAAAGTATGTCTCAACTAAGTGGGGGTTTGATTTATTTTTTGGGGGGGGGGGTGGTTGTGGTTTTTTTTTTGGATGTTGGTTGGGGGGATGTTGTTTTGTTTTTTAGAAAAGAGGGAAATCTGTTACCACTCAACGTTACTAGAAACATTATATTAGACTTTGAAATTGGAATTGGTATTTATTTCCATGGTGTCTCATGAAACCCAGCATGCCAAGCAGAGGGCATGTCTTTTAAGGGGCCTTTTTTACCATGGTAGGTTGCAGCCACAGCATTGGCAGAACATGTCAAAGGATCCCACTAGTTGATAGTCAGCTTTCAGTAGTTTGAATATTGTCTTGCTTAGACTATTTTGGTATTAGTCTTTACTACTAATGGAAGCAATGCTTCTTAAGGAACTGTTAAAAATGCTTTTTTCAAAAATAAAAGTTGTTAAACTTCACATTTGCACAAATTTTTAAAATAGGAAGGTTTTTTAATTCATTTAATTCACTGAGCTGCAGAGATGTTTACAATGTCCTAATGTTTTCGGCTGTTGGAAAGTCCAGGAAATGTTGTCCTGGACAGATAACAATGAATGCAAAACCTTCAAATTCTGTGCTGAATGCTCCAGATAGACAGCCTCAGGGGAGCATTCAGCACCTTTGGCTTAAATGGCACTTTTCTTTTTTAGATTCAGACCCACCGGCTCCTGCTCCTTGTGAAGCCCCAGTGTGCGTTACGCTGGTGACAGCACTCACCATGGAATTCTGCTGGAGCCTGGAGCCGGCATGTAGGGTTTAGGTAAGTCATATTTGGAAAAGCAAGCAGCAATATTGTGTGGTGGGTTTTAATATTTTTCTGTCCTGTCAGCTAAGAAAAAAGCACTGCTTAAATACAAAGGAAAGCAAAGCCACCATTTTTATCTGTTAAACCCCTCACAATATTGTGAACAAAAGCTTACCAAACTCTTACTCATTCTGTAGTTGGTGCTATCACACCAGGTGTAGTTATTCAGTGGGTCATCACAATGAGCAGGAATCTAATAGTGCAGACCACCATCATTTACAAAACTTCAAAGCCGAAAACACTACCACTGTAAATATCTCTCAAAGTGATGAGTTTTTGAACTTCATATTTATAATTCATCAGCTCATGGTTTTGTTCATTTTATTTTGCAGGTGATGCTTAAATTATAACATATAGTAGTTTACTTGAGACATTCAGTCAAAATTTGGTTAAATTCAACCTTTAAATTTTATGAAACTTCAATGGCTGTTGGCTTGAATAAGTTAAACTATATGACTTCTCTCCGTTCAGGATTTTTACGTTTAGAACTCATAATTAACGAAGTCAGGAAATTATCCCAAATCTAGGTTTACTTACGTTGTCCCAGGAGCATATTTTCTAGTTGCTAGTTACAGTTCAGTATTTACAGGTACATATTGTGCACCTCCTTCTATATTACATGTTTTTTTTTTGATGTGTCCAGAACTGTTGTCTTACAGGAAGATGCTAAAAGGAAATATCACATGTCTTGGTTAAGTAGAGATAATCAGTACTATTTCTGTTTGGTTGAGTTAGTAAGCAATGAAAGATGCCTCTGTTTTTAGCCAGATGTATTGTGACTCCAAATTTAATTTTTGAAGTGCTGTTCTTGTTATCTGGTACAGCTTAGTTTTAAAATTAGTGAACTGTAGTGTATAGGCACAAAAAAAGTCTTTCTTTGTAATGATCTTCAGTTTTACATGCTTGCTGATGTTGAAGTGGTGAGAACTGATAGAACTCCACCTGACTTTCTTGCTGTGGCATTGAATTACAGGCTCAAGTTGCTCTCCATGTTTTTTCTATCTTTAGAACCACTG
>JASSUY010030628.1:0-18923 GCA_032466535.1 Forpus xanthops | reverse complement strand
TTTTCCAGTCATCTGGAACTTCACCTGACTGCCATGATTTTTCAAATATGATGGACAGTGGCTTAGCAACTTCATCTCCCAGCTCCTTCAGGACAGGCGGATGAATTCCATCAGGTTCCTAAGATGGTCTCGAACCAGATCCTCTCCTACAGTGGGCCCCGGGTCTTCATTCTCACTATCCCTGCCTCTGCCTTCCAAAAAGGAAGATTGAAGCCCAAATAAGATGAAGATATCTGACATACATCCCTCTCTAGAGGGTGATCATTGCATCAAGTCTCATCAGCACCCTGGAAAAGAATGCAGCTTTTCCTAGAAAAGCCGTCAGAATTACTACAATTGTCCTTTTCTGTTTTAAGCAGGCCCAGCATGCTACAGAAACACTCAATTTCCCCTTAGAACTTGCACTCACTGCTACTGGTTTGTTTATATATTTGTATATAAACAAAAGGACAGGCCTCCCAGGCTTGCAGGATCTCCTCCACCAAGCAAAGACACCACTGTCATTGACTAAAGTGTAAACGGTACTGGAGCAGGCATCAGACTCCCACCACCAGCAAGAGCACATATCAATAAAAAATCACTGGAGCCATTGGGATACAAAAGGCTGTTAGTGAATAATGAAGCTCCAGCTGCTCCCAACAGTGCAGCATGGCATCTCATACACATTCACAAACATAGAGACTGGGCAGCTCCAGAGCACATAATCCAGCACTTTTGGACCAAAGTTCTGTTTCAGTTTGCAGTCTCATTGGACAGGTAACTGTGTTAACATACTGGCACCCAAGGCTTCTCAGTAAACATTAAAAGTATTGACATGTGCCCTCACCTAGCAACATTCATCCCAGAATACTGGTCCGTACTTTCAGATGGGACCAGCCTCAGCTGTCACTGCAGCACGCAGCATTTTCATATCGAATACCTGACAGCTGTCCAGAACTCCTTGGTCACAGAATGGCAATGCAACTCTCCTACAGCAGCAGCTACTTTCCAGACTCCTATGTTGCCTGTTCTAGGAGATTTGGACCAAATTCATTATTGGAAATTGATGTCATTGCACCACTGCAGATCAGATACCACGCAGTGAATACAGTGGTGAGGCTAGCACTGGTTAAAATGCTCAATGAGGCTAATTGCATGGGTGAATATTTCTTTAGTATGAACAAGGATAAGCAACCTAATTAAAATGTAGACATAAACACTCTGAAGCCCTGTCTATGCACAGAAAGACTTCCTGGTGGATCTGAAGAAACCTCTGTGAAAGAGGCAGTGAGGAGCGGTGCAGGCACACTAAGAGAGCTAACCTCCACCACCAGCACAGTGTATTCATCTTGATGCAGTGCAGTTATGGCTATGTTGTGATCTTGGCTGAGGTAAAGTTGATTTTCTCAGTAGCAGTTGGTATGGGTTTGTGTTTTGGATTTGCGCTGAAAGCAGTGCTGATAATACAAGGCTGATTTACTGCAAGCAGTGCTTACACGGAGTTAAAGCCTTTTCTGTTCCTCACCGCCACCCCACCAGTGTATATGCTGGGGGTGCACAGGGGGTTGGCAAAGAGACATAGCCAGGACAGCTGACCCCAAATGGCCACAGGGATATCCTATACCAGATAACGCCATGCTCAGCAGTAAAACCTGGGAGAAGGCTGGTGGGGGGAGCTGCTCCTCAGGGACTGGCTGGGCATCATTGTTTGCTGGTAAGGAATTGCTTTAATTTACAGCCCTTGTTTTATTTCTCTCTGTTATTTTCCTTTTCATTACAAATTATTATTACTGTTATTATTTTATTTAAATTATTAAACTGTTAACCCACAAGTTTTCTCACTTTTGCCCTTCTAGTTCTCTTCCCTCATCCAGTTGGGAACAGGAGAGTGAGTGAGTGGAGTTAGTGCTTACTTGCTGGCTGGGATTAAACCATAGCAGGCTGTTATGTTAAATTGGCTTTGTCAAACTGATGCAGCTTTATGTCTGAACATTGCTACCAGCTTAAAGCTGCCTCTCTCCAGTTCAACTTGCACCTGCTCACATGGGTACAAGCTCAGTGGGTGTAACCAGTAAAATGAGCTTTAAATCCAAACAAATAACCATCCAAACTTCCATTTGTGTTACATCTGTAAAACCTTCACAAGCTGGCAAGCTCTCTCTAAAGAATAGAAGACCCAGTTCTGCTGAACTTGGTAACACAGGTAATGCATTCCACTCTGCCAAAGTTTTCCAGTAGCAGGAAGAAATGCCCATCAATTGCTGCCAGCTGACCTCTGAAACTGTATTTGTGTTGCTAGCTGCCAAGGTACGGGATTGTTTTCCCTCTGTCATGGTGTTTGACAGAATAGTTATGGTTCAGAAATGAGCCACATCATTAAGGCAGCAGGTGGGGACATGCTGCTGAGCACAGCTGCCCCATGCTTGTGTTGCTTCCAGGGGTAAAGTACAGCTTGAGGGGACAGACGGAGGCTTTCCTAAAGCTGAGAGCATGCCTGGCTTGCAACTGTGCAGCCAACCTTTACCCAAGCCTGCCTGGGCACACAAGCAGGCTGTTGGAGTCATCTCCCATGCACTGACTTCTGCGCTCAGTGGTGACTGCTCATCTATCTAAACCTGAAAGAGGTACCTGTGCACAGCTAGCCATGCTCACCCATGGCACTGGCCTCGTGGTGTCCCTCTGAGGAACTAGTATACCTTAGCCATGTCCTGCTCTGTGAACACTCCAGAGCTATGCTGTCAAGTCTGAACATCCCCTGACGGCCAGACACAAAACTTGTTGTCATCTGGGTCCAGTCATGAATCCTCCTGGATTCTACCAATGGGTTACTTATGTAGCCACAGTGGGAGAGCAAGAATAAGCCAGGGGAAACCTGGACAGGGAAGGGCAAAGAGAGCACCTCTATTCTTTTCTTGGCCACTGATCTGCATTCGCAGAAGGTGTGAGGTCCAGCCGTGACTCTGCCTCCTCAGCTGCCAGTGAGCTGATGAAGGGATGGATATGGGGAACAAGATGTGTCTTTCAAGGCGATGACAAACTAGAGGCAGGTAACAAAGGTGGAGGGAAATGGCATGCAGGTAAGGCAGGCATCATCCCTCTGCAGTTGCTTCATAAAGAATATAACCAGCATGGAATGATGTACAGCAAAGAGAACAATGTAACTAAAATTTTTGGAAATATGCATGCTGTAAGGTTCACTTTCAACCCTACACTTGGTAGAAAATGTACGAAAAGTTTGAAAAGGAGTTGAAAAAGGGTTTCAGATGAAACAGATACCCACGTATCTGAAATGCCTACCGTTACAAAAATCTGAGGAACATACTGCGGTGAGACGCCTGACATAGATCATCATGAACGTAATTCTCCGCTGTTTGAGCACTGAGTTGAATTAGTTCACCTCAGGTGAGCCGAGGGACAAAAAAGAAATGCCTTCTGCCTTTTATATAGTGTTTCATCTAAGGCATTTACACATTCAAGCCTGTGACAGACTAGTGCCTGTGATGCCAGCTCTGCTGTACTGTGATGCTGTACTGCTATAAATTACTCCTGCAACAAGGCAGACTGCAGCATAAAAATGTGATGATATAAATGCTTCACTGTTTGTTTCTCAAGACTGCCTGTTCACTTTGCTATGTTACCCCCGCTTACCCCCCTCCATGCCATCTGCGCTGCTTGCCTGTGTTCCTGGCTCCTAGGGTGAATCAGACATGCACACGGGCTTTGCACTTGCTGTCCTCCAGGAGCCACTTTGCCTGTTTTCTAACTTTGGCATATGCTGGCCTATATTCCTCTTGTTAATGCTGCTATTTGTTAATACCATTAATACCATCTTCTCCCTTCTTCTATCCAAAGAAGATTACTGAGAATAATTCTTCTGGAAGACACGTTTTTCCTCAGTTCCTGAGGTAGTTACGAGAGACTTTGAAGAATGTTTATAAGGGCTCCTTTGCCCTCTAATATCTCTAGCTGATTGTGAGAGCCAGGTCATAACAGTTCTGGCTGCCACAGGCTCCATCAGCATCGCTGTGCTGGCCACAGCAGCCAGCACACACTGTCGCTAGGGTCTTCTGTCACAACCCCACAGGTGCCGCATGCTGCTTTAGCATCACCCAGGATGTGGTTCCACAAAGCCTAGCACAGCAAGCAGTCAGTGGCTTTTCCAGGTGCCCAGAGAGGCACGCAAGGTTTCTAGACCAGCAGCAGCTCACATCTTTCTCCTTTCCAGCCTGTGATCAGCTGTTGTTACTCCAGTGTTTCCTTGCTCTCTTGCTGTTCTGTATAAAATCTGCATTGCTGGGGATTGGTGCTTTGGGACTTACAGGTACTCCAGCTTTCTTCCATTTTCAGGGTTGTCTGGAATTGTAGTGAATGCTTATTGTGCCTGAGTTACAGAAAATGGGATTCTGTAAAATTTCAGTAATGTATGAACTTAACTGAAATTGGCTGCATGAGGACTTGACATTGCAATGTATCCCCCTGCATAAAATGACTGTAAACTTCTCCACGCAACCCTGCTCTGTGAGTATATGTATGTGCATGACTCCGCATCCTTTATTACTTACAAAATGCATATCAATACTGTATTAATAAGCAGGCATTGATTTTTACATAGAACGTAAAGATTTACAAAAGTAGGCAGTGCCGTGGGCAAAAACTATGAAAGCAGTTTCTAGAAAATCTATGAAATACTTTACATTTGAGATACAGAAAAATCTCCCATATGAAATAAATCCAAACAGACAGGCCTTCATGGAAAATAGACTGCTTTTGGTATTGGGCAAGGGCAAGATTCAAAGGCAACTGGTTTGCTGCAGAATGAGACTATTTCTTTGTCAAAATTTGAACACAAATGGCTTACTCTGTTACAGTGAGTCTCAAGGAGGCTTTCAGTGGAGCAAGGAAAGTACAGGCCAAACAACTCTGCAATGGTCTGAGGTGGAAGGGCTGCAAACAGGAGACATACCCCTGTCAGGATGACAGTAAAACTGTGCTGTTGCTTGGAGTAGGAAAAAGTGTATTTAGAGTGTACTGATGCAGATCTGCTGGTAACAGTGAGAAGTAAAAGCTGTAGTATGGACCACCAGAGAGTGCCGTGTCTGTGTTATACCACCCAGGACCCAGGATTACAGCAGCGTGTGAGTACTCATTTCCAGTGTCAGTCTTTTTTTATGCTGACACACAAGGTAAATCTGGGGAATGATTTAGATATTGTTCTACAGAAAACACCTCAGAAGGCAGCTCACATGGAGGAAATGCCCAGTCTTAATTCTCTGTGATATCATACTCAACAATTGTCAAGAGTGAGTAGAAAAACACACTCCAGACTGCAGAAGTACAATATATCCCAATACTACGAAAGAAGCATTACCTACAACATCAGAAATGCAAATGTGGTTTATACAGCTGATTTCCTCCCATACTGCATGGATTCCTAAACCCTGCAGAATACTTGGGCTGTGGACATGTGTACTTCTGCTGCTGTGTGGGCTGTACAAAAGGACAAGGGACTTACGCTACATATGTTAGAGCTTTGTGCTGAAATGATCCTATACTTAGCCAAGTGGGTAAGAATGAGAACTGGAGTGGTTTTAGAGAAGAAATACATCAAACTGGGAAAGTTCTGGTGATTCTGTTTGTAGTTCTTAATAATTAGCTGTTTCTTTACAATTAATTCTTTGTCACTATTACTACAAATGCTTTCAATTTCCTCTCTGTCTCCCAGTGGACTCCAGCTCATTAATATGCAGCTTTAAGCTAGTATTGGAGCTGTCATGCATTTCAAATCTCCCCAAGGAAGCTGTTTAAAATTGTAAGTAAGACCCGACACTGAGACTTATTAGCACCAAACTCGGAAACAAAGCTTCTGTGCAGGCAGTGATGACTCTTCAAGTTACAGTTGCTGTCACCTTTTTTGTCCTGAGATTTATTATAAATGTGAATATCTCAAAGGATTTCTTTGATTCAACATTTCCAGCTCTCAAACTGTGGTTTATGGGTAGAACTAAGCTTGTGCCAGCAACTCAGGTTTGACTGATGAAGCTGAACTTCTGGGTCAGATTTAATTGCACCCACACTGAGATAAACTCAGAAGTCCGCTGGAAGCAGCAGTGATAGTGCACCACCACAAACATACTGTGGTGTGATGGAGAAGCTAGAAGTTTGCTTACTAGCTAAAAGATGGGTCACAGCAGTCCACAGAGGTGCAATACCTACGTCAAGAGCAAACTCCGCCCTCAGAGCTTTGAGACCAGCTTTTGCTTGAACCTGCAATACTTAAGCCTGCATCTAAGGCTTTGGCCCCTGTCCACTCACTTATAAATGTCTGAACAGCCCCTATTTTTTCAGTTCTGTCTGGAATTAAGAACAATTAGTCTAATTTCTGAACTGTTAGCATAAGGGATTGGCCAGGACTAAGGTTAAGGCATATTCCAGTTACTAACAGTTATGGTAAGAGGAGAAATGTATGAACTTGAAATAGAGAGGCAGCTGTGGAGCTTCCTGTCATTGGTTTGTGGGTGATTCTGCTAACTAATCATCTTTTCTGATGACACCTGGGGCCGGAGGGGCTGTGAAAGGAAACCTTATCAACTTCCACACAAGGGCAGCTAGAGGGAGGGAGAAAGTTGATTTTTCATGTTTCTTGAAGAGGAAGGGTTCTTAGCAGAGCTTCTTGCTGGAGTGGTATTATATTGTTCTTTACTTTGGCCGCCACAAAATAGCAAGAAGTGGAAAGATTTTAGCACCAAAATCTTCACACTGGAGAATTTGGAATATCTCAGCTTCCAAAAATTTTCAAGATTCAATAAATCCTTTCTTGAATGACCTAAACCACCAGTAAATACTGACACACGGCAGGAGGGAGAGCTGACCCAACAGCAACAGAGCCATAGCCCAGGCTTGGCCAGTGAAGTCTTGCAAGACTGCAGGTTGCAAGAGGAGCTCTTTCAGTGCCACTTTCTTAACAGCTCCTCCAAACCTGAGGGGTGAGAAAATGGGTACTTGCTACTGAGATTCTTGAGGCTCACATGACAATTCCACCATGTCCTGAGGTCCTGACTGGAGGTATTCTTCCTTTTCACCAGACACAACCCTGCTTCTCTGCCAGGTAAGGACTGAGAAAGCCATGGATATCCTCCTCAGGATCCTGCCACGTGGATGGGATCCAGTTTTGTTTCCCACAGGGCTACTCCATCTGCTTCAGTTCCCCTTTGCCAGAGACCACCCCTCCCTGCCAAGCTGCTGGCAGACACTCAGGCAGCCAGTGCCTGCCGGAGCCCTGGCTATGCACCCAGCTCGTGAAGGCTGCTGCTGGAGCCTCACCCAGCCGGGCAGGAGGCAGGAATGAAGGGAAGTGATGCCAGGTGGGCGGGAGCTGGCTGAGAGCACCACAGGCCCAGCTCCCCGGCGGAGTATGCCATACATCAGCACAACAGCAGGATCTGATGCCCCTGCGAGCAGTGGTTGTCACCGTGCCCTGCCGGCCGGGAAGCAACATCACCAATCCTAAAAGCCCCAGGAGGACTTCAGCCCTGGAGGAAGCCACACTTTGAGTCCCCGGAGGAGCCCGATCCCCGGCCCCACGGTCGGCGGGCACGTGTCTGAAGGAGGAACTGCCCCGGCACCCCGTTACGGACCCCGTGCCCCGGCGGGGCTTGCTGCTCCCCCGCTGCACCCGAGCGGGGCCGGCGGAGCTGCGGCGGGACACGTGTCTGGAGGAGTTCCGTGCGCTGCGGGACTGCTTCGCGCGAGCGGTGGGTCCCGGCCCCGGCCCCGCTATGGGGCCTCGGCCCGTTCTGAACCGCGGCTCTTTGCAGGCGAAGGCGACGCCGAAGTGAGGCAGCGCCGGCGCCCCCCCCACCAGGGGGGACACATCCGGCCCGGTTCGTCCGGCACTCCGCTTCCCGGTCTCCATCCCGTGATCCCCATTCCCGGCTCCGGGGGAGCTCCTGCTTCACTCAACGTCCTCAGAGCATGACCCCCGCTTTCCCTCCCTATGGCCGCAGCCCCGCGCCCGGGCGAGACGCGGTTTTATGTTCAATAAGAGACTTTCAGCTCCAAACGCTTCAGCTGATTTATTACGGCTCAGCCGCCCTCCATCCCGCACCATTCCATCCCGTACGAGCGGTCCTGCCCGGCTTGGGGTGCCTATGGGAACGTCGGGAGCATCTTTGGTCCTCGGGGTGCACGCGGAGGCTTCACACCAACAGCCGCGGGCAGGGGTCACCCTCACCCTGCCCATAGGTAAGAAGGGGCTGATCCGGATCCCCATGGAGCAGCACGGGATGCCGGCTGGATGCTTGTGCTTCCTTTGTACCCCGGGGTCAGCCCTGAGGGTTAAGGCCATGGGAAGCAGCTGGGAAGGGTCCCTCTCAATCTGTGGCTGTTGCCCTGTGGCTCCGTGTTGTTTTAATGGGATATTAAGACAAGATCCTTCCAGCAATGGGCACACGGCAGCGGCATTCCCTAGTGCCCAGTCCATAACCGCCCATCCCGGCTCCGTGCGGTCCCGTCGGACACAAAGGCATCGAGCCCACCGGACCCAAGACACTTTGAGATGCAGCTATAAAAACCAGCACAGTGATGAGGTCTGGAGGCTCCAGGCTGGGAAGTTTCAGCCGTTCCAATGAGAGCTTTGGGATTTGATCTCTGACATTCACAAGTCAGGATGTGAAAAGAAAACAAACACCACCCAAGGGATGGAGCGCTGTGAGCCAGAACCCTTCCTGGCTCCTAAAACGCATTTCCAAGGGCAGAGCACTGACATCTATGGATGGCAAACACAGGAGGGGCTGGAGGGATGCACAGAACACACTGTTGCAGAGAAGAGGTAGGTAGGCTTGAGCTGAGCCCCCAGGGCCGCCCTTCCGAGCCAAGGTTGTTCCCAAATGAGTCATTTCTTGCAGAAAAGGAGCTGGTTTGGGAAGGGGGAGCAGGAATGCGCAGGCCCCGGGCTGAGCTTCCTAATGCACTTTGTGGCCAGAAGTCAAGCTTGAGAGCAGAGAGCTGAGCATCTGGGGAGGGGGGAGAGCAAAGCTCCGGGTTATTGCTAGTGTGTGGCCACCAACCGAGTCCCTGGGAGAAAGAGGCAGCACAACAGCAGTGGTTGTGCCCATTTAAGGCAGCGTTTCTACTAAACTGGGTCCCTAAACCACAGCTATGTCCTACACACGCAGGACCAACAGCTCCTGTTTGAGAACCACAGAGGCAATCGGCTGAGCTGGACCTCACCTTCGCTTGAGGCAATCCCCTGGCTCCAACCCTCCTGCAGCCCCCACGCTCTGCCCCACAGCCTCAGTGACAGAGCCCAAGCAGGCAGGGGAACCTCATGGATGCCACCTCGGTAACAAAAGGGAGCTGGATGGAGAAGGCAATTTGATATGGAGATGCTGTTAAGGTTCTTGAGGGCTGGCAGGGAACCGAGGGGGACGGCAGCAGAGAGCAGCTCTGCTTCCAGTGCTGCCTCCTCCTCCGCTGCCCGCAGGAACACACGGGGAGGTGCCACCAAGAAGCCCCCGGTGCTCACAGCTCCGAGGGGACCCTATGGGCTGCATCCAGCAAAGAGACCCAGCACCACAACAGCGACCAAACCCCATCTGGTTCCCTTGAGCGCCCCCCCGGAGCTCCGGGCCCCTCACGGGGTGTCTGCCCGCGGCACCTGCCTGATCTGGCGGCTGTGCAGGACCTGTGGAGCCCCCTCCACGTGCAGCCGTGTCTCCAGCGCGCTCCGCAGGTCGTTCACCTTCACGTCGGGGAGGGGGTTGAGGCCGATCAAGACCCTGGCGCCCCGTGCAGCCTCCCCGTCCTCCTCCTCCTCCTCGGGAGGCAGCAGGTCCCGTCTCCGCCGCCGCAGGTCCAGGTCTGCCTGCAGCTTCAGGTCCCGGTTGGGTTTGATGTCATGGTCCAGCCTCTGGTCCCCCTGAGCAGCTCCTTGCTCGGGCTTTGGGGCGGGAGCATTCTCAAGGGCTGCTTTCTTCTCCCCATCGTTTGAGCCTCCTCTGCCGTCCCCATGCCTCTGCTTGCTCCGCAGCCCATCCTGCGGGTCCTGGGCCACATCCACCACGTTATCCCGAGGAGTTTCTTCCTTCACATCCCCTTTGCCCACCAGGCCCTGCTGCCGCCTGCCACCGCCCTCAGCTCCCTCAGTGCGTGCAGCTCTGGGATGCTCCCGTAGGTGCTGCTCACTCTCTGCCACATTCCTCTTGCTGGAGGAGTCCAGCACAACCGCCAGGTCCTTGGCCTCCACCTGACTCAGTGCTTTGGCTTTAAGGTCTCTTCCTGAGTCTCTTTCCAGATGCTTTCCTGCTACTCCCTGAACTTTGGCAGCCCCGAGCTGTTCTCTTTGGATGGGCGCTGTCGCTACTTCCACGCCTTTCAGGGAATGGTTCTTGTTGTGGATGTCTCTTGCAGCTTTGGCTCCGTGTTCTCCTCCCAAATCCTCCACCAACAGCTTCTTTTCTGGGTGGTTTCTGGCTGCTGCCATGTGCTGGGTGTCCCTGTGCAGGGGATCCCCGTTCTCTGGGGCACTTTTAGCACCTCTGTCCTCCTGCAGCAGCACCTTCTGCCTCTTGGGAGGCACCTCTGGAATGTCACGGCTCTTCCCAGCCTCCTCCTGCTTCCCCGCAGTCCCCCTGCGCTGCTCAGTGGAGTCAGGCTCCCTGCCTGGGCCCAGCGCTGGCTGCTCCGGCAGCTTCTTGCTCAGCACCTTTGCAGCGGGTTCCTGCTTGATCCCAGGGCCCTCATCCTCCCTGCTCCTGGAGAGGGGCACAGCGGGCTCCTGCTGCATCTCTGCTGTGGAATGAAAGGCCACTTCAGAGCTTTACCTTGTGTGAGAGTCACATCTCCTGCTACAGTGGGGCAGGAGAGGTCACACCATCCATAGCCATGTGGGAGAATGAGGAGAGCAGTGGGGAAGTGTTAGCCCTGTGCACAGCGGTTGGGATCCCCACCACAGGCACAGGAATGGCTTTTGCATGACTCATATGCCAAAGGGATTGGGATCTCTCTTGCTCAGATTGCCTACAAGAAACCTGGAGAGGGGCTTTGGACGAGGGATGGAGGGACAGGGCAATGGCTTTAACTGCCAGAGGGGAGGCTGAGATGAGCTCTTAGGCAGAAGCTCTTCCCTGTGAGGGTGCTGAGGTGCTGGCACAGGGTGCCCAGAGAAGCTGTGGCTGCCCCATCCCTGCAGTGCTCAAGGCCACGTTGGACACAAGGGCTTGGGCAAGCTGCTCTATGGAAGGTGTCCCTGCCTGTGGCAGGGGTTGGAGCTGGAGGAGCTTTAAGG
Organism: Forpus xanthops; assembly: GCA_032466535.1. Taxonomy (NCBI): domain Eukaryota; kingdom Metazoa; phylum Chordata; class Aves; order Psittaciformes; family Psittacidae; genus Forpus; species Forpus xanthops. The sequence goes on along the minus strand of JASSUY010030628.1, from coordinate 7,660 downwards.
TCACTTCCATCCAAACCAGGCTGGGGTTCTATGATGTTACAGCTGCTTTGGGCAGGGATCCACCCATGGACGGGTCATGTTCTTTGACAATGTCCTTACCTTGCTTTGGCTTCTCCTCTCCTCCCTCCTCCTGCCTTTGCTGGTGGATCTCCTTGTGCTGCTCCTCAATCACAGCCAGCAGCTTTGCCTGGTGGTCAAGCAGCTGCTTGTGCTGTACCTGCTGTTCTTTGATCACCTGCAGCAGCACGGCGTGGTCAAGCAGCTTCGCCTGCCCAGCTTCTAGACAAGGAGGGGAAAAAGACACGAAGCAAACAGCATGAGCCAAACCCCTGTGCAGTCACCTCTCAGTGTCAGCAGAGCGCAAGGGCAGGATGGGCCTAGGAGAGAGGGAAAGATGCAGTGCCTGTGCTCAGGGAGGTTGAATCCACACGAAGCAGCCCCACCTCGAGCTGAGCCCGTGCCACAGTCAAACCATGCTCCCTGTGCCACACAAGGGTTGGAAATCCCGGATCACCATCCCACCGGAGCCACACAGAGCAGAGCATCCTCACAGTGACTTAAGGAACACCTCACCCACAGCCTATGAGTCCCAGGCCTGCTGCCTCTGCTCCACGTGGACACGCAGCCAGGCCATCGGATGGGATGGGATGCGGAGCTGTCACTTCCACCCCAGCTTTCCTCCTGAACCCAGGGCGTTTCTACATTGTCATACCCCGTTGCAAATCCTATCAAATGAACAGCCTATAAAATGCCATTTAAGCCAAAAAGCATTGCTGTGCGGGCCCGTACTGCTCCAGCACAGGTTGCCTCTCCCTGTCCCCCGATCACCCCCACAGTCATTCCAAAGAAGCATTTCCAGCCCACATCAGGGCCCCTGGAATTCCCTCTCCTCTCTGTTGGGTTGGGAGGGGAATTCGGTCACTTCAAGAGAGCAATTGACTTCTGGAGATGTGTTTATCATCCGCACTTTGTTCTGGATAAACAAGGCAAACAGAAGGCATTCCTACTATCCCTACTAACCCTAATGGCTCCAGGAGACTGCCAGGCCCAGCTCCGCATGGGAATGTTTGAAAGCAGAGCAGGCAAAGGTTTAATCCCCAAATCAAAGCGTTGCAAACACGTGTCCCTGCTGTACGTGCAGCACACCTCTTCCCCACAGACAAAGGTGATGCTATCCCCTGCCTCCTCCTTTGATCCGGGGAAAACAGGCCTCAGCCAGCGCCCTGGCTGGATGGGAATGGGCACTCTTCATCAAACCCATTGGAAACTCTAAGTACCTGAGTTCCTGTGGCCCAAGGAGCCACAGCGGTCCCACCAAGGCAGCTGTCTGCAGAGCACCCATGGAGCATCGTGCCCTCTGCCTTGCTCCTGTGACACCTTCCCACCCTTCCCAGCCTCTGGATACAAAGCTCAGCTTGGAGCAGAGGAGCAGAACACGCTCAGGGCATGTCCCTCATGGGAGAGCATCCCCACACCGAGATGGAAAACCCCACAGGCACTCAGGTCCCTTCGTCCCCCTTAAAACATGACGAGTCCTTGTAGTCCCAGCACCATTAGCTTCTTAGACTCAGTTTCTAAAGTCCCACTGCAATACAGAATAGAAAGTGGTAGAAACCATAAAAGGAGGAGATAGGGATATGCCCCCAGGAGCAGAGCCTTGCCCATGTGCCACAGCCTGCGCCTGTGGGGTGATGCTCACCCCACTCCCCACTGTGCTGCCAGCTCCCTCCACTCCACACCAGCCACACAGCTTCACTCCAGTCTCCCTCGTGCCCGGGAGCAGCCGGGCCCTGGAGCCAGCGTGACTCAGGGGCTGCTCCATGGGATACATCCCACCGGATGCCACGCAGGAGGTGACTGCAGCCCAAAGCTATGCGCTGGCAGAGCCAAGAGCAGCGCTGGCTGGCACTCTGCTCTCCCAGCCCTGGCTCCAGCACCTTTCCCTCCCTGCACACCCCAGGGCCACACTCACCCTCCAGTTTGCTCTCCACATTCTCCTGTTCCTTCTCCTCTGTGTTTCGGAGCTCCTTTGGCTCCAGCTGATCGGCTCTGTCCGGAGAGGGCAGCTCCTGCTTCTCACCTGCAGAGCAGCAGTTTGCTGTCAGTAAGGATGCTCCTGCAGCGGATGTTCCCTCCAAGAACTCCGCATCCCGGTGTCCCTCCCTGCCCGAGCCTGCAGGGTTTACATTCAACCCCACAACTGCAGGGGAAGTAATAAAACCTATTTAACAACGCAGCGGAGCGGTGGCAGGGAGCCAGCACCAGCCACCTCAGCCAATGCAAATGCAAGCACGGCTCTAACTAGCTTATACCCGAGCACTCAGCAATGTGTTACCTGTCAGGATCTCCCAGCTGGGTGTCCCCAGCAAGCCGGAGCACGCAGGAGCAGCCTGGCACCTGACACTGCCTGGGCTAGCAAACAACTGTGACAGATAGCACAGGAGCTGTCAAAGCCACCAGATTCCTCCTCTCCCCCAGCAGATGCTGGCAGGGCTGTGCAGCTCTCATGCTAATCTATCAGAATCCAAAGGGAACACTGGGATGGAGGTAGCAATAACCACGTTGCTCAGTGTCCGGAGGGGGATTACAGACCAAGAGGAGTGTATTCAGTGGAGGGTGCTTACCAGGGTCTGTTTCCTTCTCCATAGGCTTCACAGCCTCCTCTGCTTTCCCAGGGAGCTGGAGCTTGGCTTTCTCCCTGTCACCTGCAGCCTCAGCTTCCTTCTCACCGTCCGGCACGGCAGGTCGCACCTTGGCTTCCAGCACTTGTTTGTCTGGCTCCAGCTCTTTGTATGGCAGCCTGCCACCCTGCGCCATCACCTCCAGGACGTTCCTTGGATCCTGAGCAGGCTCCTGAGTCCCTCCCCGCAGCTGGTTCCCAGCAATCGCTTCCTTCCCTTGGCTCAGGCCAAGTGCTCCTTTCTGGGGACTCATTCCCGCTGCCTCCTCCAGCGCCAGCTGAGCCCCACGGTCGCTGCCTCCTCCAGGCACAGGTTTGTTCTCCTTGGATTCCTCCTGCTCCCGCCCCATGTCCACAACCACTTCATCGTGTGGGATGGGCGGCTCGTGGCGATGGGCTTCTCCCACGGGCAGGGCAATCCCTAGAGTGGGAGATAGGCAGGGTTAGGGGGCTTGAGACCCATAGGAGACAGTGGGAGGCAGCAGGTTCACAGAACACCCAGCACCCTTTATCCACCCTTCCTCCTCAAGAGGCTGCATCCTAATGAGACTCAAAAGCATCAAATACTAAATCACCTTCAGTCCACCATGCAACGAGCAGAGAGCAGGCTCTTTATGTGAAACAGCTGCACAACCCACACCAAAGCTGGCACCACTTCTCCAGGCTCCCCATTACCTTGATCGGGACGGTCAAGCTGCACTTTCTCCTCCAGCTTTCCTCCCTCCTCCTCCTCCTCTCTCTTGGGTACCTGCATGGGCCCCTTGATTTGTGGCTGCTCCATCTCCTCCTTCTCATCCAGCAGCTTGGGTTTATCGCGGTCATCCTCTGCCTCCTCCACCGCCGGGTGATGCTCTGCAGGACAGTTCATTGCCCGTGGTTACGCACGGCTGCGTTGGCATCATCGAGCAGCGGCTTTGTCTGCTGCAGCCCCTCCATCGGCACAAGGAGCTGCCCTCATCCCTCCAGCGTTGCTAGGGAAGGGCCGGGGGCTTTTGTTCTGGGGTTGTTCTCCCTGCGCTGGGTTTTATGGAGCTGCGGGTGGGATGCAGGCGGCTGCCGCCAGATGGTAGCATCCTCCCGGCTGGGCCGACCCATGAGTACCGCGGCCACCGAGCCCCATCCAAAACCGCTCCTGTTTCTATTTCTCCCCCCTTTTCTTTTTGCCCGTGTTTCCCAGCCCTTTGAACGCTGCTGGGGAGGGGGGGAGAGCCGCAGGACCCCGTGTTGAGGAATGGGTTTGAACAGGCGTTAGGGGAAACTCGCGAGGGATGCAGGGCCCCTCCTTCCCTCGGAGATGGGATGTTTCTGGAAGACACATCCCAGTCAAAGAGTCACTGAGCTCAGCGCTGGAGGAACCACGTGGAATCCATGGCATGTCCCATGGGCTGGGAACGGCCCCTTCCAACCCCGGCCTGGCAGAGGAGAACCCACGCAGCGCACACAGGGAGTGAACTCTCCCTTAGAGGAGGGAACCCGGCTGTTTCCCAGCGCTGGAGCTGTTCGCAGACCTTTTTCCATCCAACAAACTCCGAGAAACAACAACAACAAAACCCTCTCCTCTGTAACCGACAAATTCCCAACTCTTCCCCCCCCCATCCGCCCTCCCCCAGGCGATTTCCTTTGGGGAATTCATTCCATAAACATCGTTCAATCTCCTCCTCCTCCTCCGCAGGGCTGGTGCGATTTATGACGAGATGAACTCATGGGAAAGAGGAGATTGCCACAACTTCAGCTGCGTGGGCCTTATCCCAGCACGAGGGGGGGACCCTGAACAACAGCAGGACAAGATCCTGGCCCAAAAGGACCCAGCGCCTCTCCAGAAACCTGGAGCTCCACATCCCACTGAAGGGATGTGCGCTGGGGTTTGGGAATGACGGTGGGAGGAGAGAAGAGCTTGGAGCCTGGTACCCAAGGGTCCCTTCCGCCCATTGAGGGACTTCCCAGGGTTCAGCAAGTCAGGGCAGGATGCTCCTCCTTTCAGGAAGGAGCAGGAACCCGTGCCCAGCCCTGGATGGGGGCCCTGGGAAGCAGGAGGCTGAGGCCGGGGAGGGGAGGAGAGCACTCGGCCCGGCTGCGGATGTTCCCAGTGAAATCCTGGCCTCACTGCAAGAGAACATGATTTACTCTATTGGAGGAAAGCGCTGTGTTAATTGGTTCATGAAGCCGGGAGATGGCTGTGCTTGGAGCTCATCCCAGCACCTCTGGAAGCCAGGGATCCGGAGGAGCGCGGACAGGCAGACATTCCCAGTGCAGAAGGGAGCGATGACCCAAAGCGAGATTGAGCAACCTGGGCTAGTGAAGGTGTCCCTGGCCGTGCCAAGGTTGGAGCTGGAGGAGCTTTAAGGTCCAATCCTAAGCATCCCATGACTACAGCGTTCAAGAGGGGAAAGTAAAGGGAAGCTTCCCACGCAAGTGGGGAACGGAGGAGTTAAAGCCAGAATTACCCCCGTGTGCAGGGCAGGGTTTGAGCAGAGGAACCCCCTCCATGGGCCCAGGACCCCGTGAGGGGCTGGAGGAGGTCCCGCTGCTGGGAGAAGCATGGGCTGTAAATCAAGAGGCCGCTGCATGTTCCCCATTCCTGCAAACAATGCGAAGAGGAAGACCAAAACAAACACAGACAAGAACACAAGCCTCCGCACCATAAGAAGACAAAGTTGCCTCGAAGCCATCATTTGCTCAGCAGGAAACAAAATTAAGTTCATCATCGGGGCGTGAATTAACGACCTCTCACGCTGCATGGAAATCTACGAGGGGCTCCATGTGGTTTCCAGAGAACAGTTTTGCTCAGGATGTGTAATAATCGCTCTAACCCGTCTCATCGCCCTCCAGGTCCCTTTGGAGAGCGTTCCAGTAACACTGTGCCTCTTAATGGTTTATGAGTGGTGTTGGACTTTACAGGCAGAGGCCTGAGAGGCTGTAAAAGCTTTCTGGTTCCCAACCACAGGCCCTGGGCAGCACCGGGAGGCTTTGCTCAGCCCCGGTGCTCGCGGTGATGCGCGGCTGCTCCGCTTGCACCCGTGGTTGTGTTGCGGTTTGCAGCCTCTCAGGGCTGCAGCAGTGTCGTGATTGGCAACCTGAGAGCTTCCGTTCCTCTGCTCTCCTGTTCCCATAGGAGCCGTGGTCCCAGAGAGGCGTTCAGCCCCTCCTCACACGCAGCTTTGCCGTCGCTCCAATGGCAGCAGCCAAAAGCGGTGTGAGATGGACCCACTGTGCACGGTCTGGGCTGAGGGGAGCCTGGCAAAGAGACCTGGGGACACCCAGGGACACTCTGTGATGCCGAGTGATGCCCAAGCATCATCCGAGGCTGATGGGGGACGCAGGGCTCAGGACCTGCTGGTGCTGGTCCAGCTCAGTGCAGTGAAACGGAACGAGATGCCTGAGCTCAGGCTAAGGAAAACGAAGCAGAACAAGCAGGGCAGAGGGGAGGGGGCAAAGGCTGTCCTGGAACACGCCGAGTGGGGCAGGGATGAGCCATCCCCGGGGAGCCCCACACAGCCCCCCCTTTCCCCCTGAACCGGTTCCAGATTTCACAAGGTTATCGAATGGCATCACCGAAATTAGTTCACAGTTGTCTCCTGACGCACCCGCAGTAAAAACGAAGCCGAATTACAGGAGGCTGAGAGTTCCTTTTCTGTGTCACAGGCACTATTAAAAGCTTCCTCGCACAAAGCACCAGGGAGAGCTGCAGTGGAGTCAAGCTGTTCCTGCAGCTCCAGGAGTGGGGCAGAGCCCACGTCTCACACATGCTGGGGGCCGGCGCCTGCAGGCAGGGCTCTTTAGAGGAGCCCTCACCACCAGGAGCCACACAGACCCATGGAACACAGAGCACCGTGGCCCTTGGAAGGGCAGGAGCAGGGTCTGCAGCCCATGGGCTCCTTGGAGCGCAGGGCAAGGGCACTCTTGCATAAGGAGAGTGAATCAGGTCTTTGTTACCCAACGTTGCACAACAGCAGAGGAAGAAAATGCAGTGGCAAGGATGGAGTAAGGAGCTGAAAAACATTACAAAATCCGAGTGCGGCCCCGGGGGTGCTTCCAAACAGAGGAATTGCCTCATTAGCTTCTTCCCTTCTCTTTTTTAAATGGATAATTGCCTTCATGAGCTTTCACAGGCAGCTTAGCAACCTTTTAACACAGGCGCACACGCGGCACCGGAGCGGCAGAGCCCCTCTGAAAGGGGTTTTATACCTTTCCCGAAGAGCTGCTGACAGTAAACCTCAAGCAATACAGGCAGGGGCTGTAATGAGCACTTGGGTGTCGTTAGTGAAAACACTGCTCCGAGTTTGCTGGTCAATACGTGTTCACATAAAAGGGCAACGTTGGAATATTCATAATCCCAGGGCCCACAGGGCAGGGCTTTAATGAAAGTCTGTACAGTTCTGGTCTCTGCAACATCAAAGAGCCCAATAAAACTCCTCTCACATGCTGACAGGCCAAAGTCAGACTGTGAAGGCAGCGCTGGGAAAAGGCCCTGTGCAGCCCCCGGCTCTGCCTTGGCCCTGGGGGGAATGGGCACGGAGGTTCCGGCCGCCCGGGAAGCAGCATGGAGGCACCAAGGGAGACTCTGTGTGCTCCTGGTGGGATGTGAGGGATAGGACCCAGATGTGCTGGGATGAGGGCATCCAGGTGATGTGGGGCAGGCGCATCCTGCACACCCTCAATGGCAGGATGCAGCTGCTGCTGTGCTTTCCAGGCTGCAGGCTCCTGCCTAGGCAAAACAAGCCAGTGAGGATGAGGGGGGAGCGGCGGAGCGGGAAGAAGGGCACCATTTAATGCCTCTCATTGCTAGTCAGGCCCACATCCTGCAGAGGCACAGGGAGGCACCGGTCCAAGGCACGGGGCAGATCCATTTCTATCGCCCTGTGAAGTCACAGAATCCCAGCCTGGTCTGGGATTTGGAAGGGACCTTAAAGCTCCTCCAGCTCCAACCCCTGCACGGGCAGGGACACCTTCCATAGAGCAGCTTGCTCCAAGCCCTGTGTC
>JASSUY010030627.1:0-97722 GCA_032466535.1 Forpus xanthops | reverse complement strand
TGTAGTGAGAGGACAAGGGGTAACGGCTTCAAACTTAAACAGGGGAAGTTTAGATTGGATCTGAGGAAGAAATTCTTCACTGTAAGGATGGTGAGGCACTGGAATGGTTTGCCCAGAGGAGCTGTTAATGCTCCATCACTGGTGGTGTTCAAGGCCGGGTTGGCCATAGCCTTGGGTGACATAGTTTAGTGGGAGGTATCCCTGCCCATGGCAGGGGGACTGGAACTACTGATCTTAAGGTCCTTTCCAACCCTAACTATTCTGTGATTCTATGTTATTACTGAGTATAGCAAGGAAGCAAATGACCTAAGAAGTGCTCTCCAGCTGAGCTATTTAATTAGGATTGTATGAATTTTGTGCTCTCAGCTGCATTAGGTAGGCTGGATGGAAGACTAAACTGTTCACATTTGCCTTTCCCATGAGTAGGGCTATACTGCTGTTATGGAAAATCCATTTCTTTTGGAAAGTTTGTAAATAACAAAGCTTAGAAATGCCACTGTCTCACTGTTTTAATACCAGCTAGTATTAAATTACAATCCCATTTGACATTCTAGGTTGTAAAAATGTTAAAGTTCTCGCTAACAAACTGTATGAAGTTGCATTATTACTCACTTCCTTTTTCCTGTGTCATTAAGGGCCCTTTGATAAGCAGTTCATGTGCCTCCTTGCAGTTCATTAAAATGTTGTGTGAAGTGATTAGTTTGGCTTGGTTTGAAAAGCAAAAAGACTGAAGGGAAGAGGGGACTACATGAAGCAGAGAGGAAGGAAATATTAAATACTGAGCTGGAGGAGATACTCAGAGGGAGCTCCAAGAGGGAGCTGATGTCAGCAGCTAAGGTGAGAGAGAATCTGATATGGAAAGAGAAGGAGAGTTAAACCTCAAGTCAGGTGAAAAAAAAAAAACCTTTCCATTTTGTACTGTGTGGAGAAGAAGAATGTGTTTTGTTGTTTTTTGTTTCATTTTGTTTTTTAAACTGCAAGTGGTGAAAAAGAAGAAAATCCTTTCCGCAAGAAATTACGAAGTTGTTAGTAAAGGTGGAATTTCACTTGGTTATGTGAGAGGCAAATCATCTTGAGATGGGAAACATGCACACAAGTTTCTCTATGCTTGTGAGTAACTGGAGTAAAGTCCTCATTCTGCTGAAGCAAATCAGAATTTATATGAACGCAGTATGACAGCAGTCTTTCAACAGGTTGTTTTTTTTTTTTTCAGGACCTGTAAACTGCAACTCTGCTTGTTTCTTCTTACTTAGCACTGTAGCACCAAAGTTGTCTAACAGTGCATGATTATCTTATAGATGTACAACATCATAAAGGTAACTTATTGTTGGCTCTTTTGTCTTGAGAAGATGGATTCTAACAGGAAGGCTTCATAATTTGTCTTTTATCCTATTGCTCATAAGAGGTTTCTAAGTGCTATTGACGAACTTATATTTCCACGGAGATACAAATTCTAGTGCTGGAAGGGCTGTTGTAATCTGATCTGACTTCCACATTGTGAAGGCATGAGAACGTGCCCCGTATTTTTACACTGTAAGTTTGAAAATTCTGTCTCAGCTCACCTGTAATATTCTTTGTAAGTAGGACAGTCATATTTCTGCTGTAGTTAAAATTAAACATTCCTTTAGGATGTGAGCAAGGGCTTAAAATGTGTTTTCTTCTTGAAGAGCTGTTTCTTGAAAAATTATGTATTTATTTGCTGTTCCTCCTCCAGATTTAAAGTGCTTCCATTATGAACCATGAAGTTAGTGGAGTCTTTTATCAATGTTCTCTAAGCTAGCACAGGAAAAGAAGAGTTATGAATATTTCGACTTTATACATGTTCGTACGCACACCTCTGGAATTTGTTTTACACTAAATAAGTCATCCCCTTTTGTATAGGGACAGTATTTGCTTCTGTTTGGTTTATTTAAGGGTAACAGCTGGGAGTACCTCCAGAATTTTGAGAATTCATCTTTGCCCTTTATTTTCTCATGGTGGGACAGCTTTCCTGCTGGAGTAAGTGAGGCTAATGGAATTGCACGCTGGGATACTTTGTTCATTTTAAGCAGCCAAAACTGAGGAGCACTTCTCAGCTGACAGTGTTCCTTTGACTGAAAAATGTCAGACTCTGACTGTGACTGTTACCCTGCCTAACAAACAGCGTATCAGAAAATGACAACAGCCATGAATTAAATCCTTATCTGTTCTTTGACTGGGCTGTGAATTATGCTATGCAATGCGGATTACATGCTGATAAGGTCCTGAGATTCTGGATTTTGTGTCTTCTATGTAAATTTCAGAGGGAAGATAATGCAGAGATGTCTTACTTTTAATCTTTATTTCTAATTCTGTTTCTGAAAATTAATGTGGCTATCACTATATGCATAAAGAGAAATAACTCTTATGGTGGTGACAAACATTTAATTTATAGTGCCCTCTTCCCTAAGTGGAGGTAAATGTGGGCCATGAGACTGTGTTCCAGACACTAACAAGAAGGAGTTGGGCTATTTCCTATTTTCATTGCAATTTTCATCATGAGAGTGAATTAATGAACCATTATTCTTTTCTCACTAAAGGCTTTTTCCACTACAATGAGGATAGAAAGTATTTTATGACCTCTCTACTTGCAATAGTAATCTATCTTACTCTGACCTTTTTGGCAGTCTGTTTTGACTGGCTTGTCATAGCATCTTTTGTGATAGACCTTCAGGGAAAGTGGTAGATTTCTGAGCTGTGGCAAACTCAGGCAACTAGAAAGGTTATTGTAACCCAATGTGCTTAGTATAAAGGTTATTTATATTCTCATGATGCATTCTGCATTTTACAAAGCCAACAGCCATGGACTAGGGTTGCTTAGGAAGGATAACCTGTGCAGCTGGAGATACTAGTTATGAATTACACACGTTTTTCTGTCTCTGATCTTTCTGCTTGAGCTTGAGCAGATCACGTGGGACACCATGGTGGTCTACTGACAGAACTCCAGGTAGCCTCAGTAGTAACAGGTCTGAGTCTTTGTCCTTGATGCTCTCAGATTACTCAGTTGTGCATGTAACAAGGTTTAAGCTTACCAAATGCTGCTTTCTCTAATGGAGTTCCTATTACTGCAGATGGCTACAGATTTTTAGTGACCTTAGTATGTATATAGATGTATCTTTTTTTTATTATTATTAATTGGTCTTTTGGGTGAGGAGAGGGGTGGCTTCTCATTCTTTGCTTTGAATGGAGGGGGCTGCCATCATGTTACACTCGTTTGTTCAGTATTTATGTGTTAAACCAGACTTGAATAGAAACACCATGATTAGGAAAGCTGTTTCCTGTCTCTGCAGTTACTTTTTACGCTGAAAAATCATTCTCCCAAACCCTTTTTTACAGCCAGGGTCTATTAGTGCTTCCTGGGTTGTTTTTCTGTTTTGTTTTTTCCTTTTCCCCCTCACGCCCCACCTTTTGTGTGTGTTTTGGTTTTTTTAAACTGTCTTTCCAGAGCACTACAGTGTTCATATGTGCAAGCAATGCAATTAATGTGAATTTCAGCATAATACACCACTGCTATCTGACCACATCCTTTTTATTTACTGTCGTACTTTCTTCACACCATCTCAACTTCCTTCTTCCCTCTAGCTTCTGTTTTCATTGCTTTGTTTCATCTGTCAATGCCCAGGATACCTTATCCTGAAGCTTTTGTTAGCCTTCCTTCTTCCAAGTCAAAGGTGCTCCCTTCCTTTCATGCCCTGTGTTGTACTCATCTCATTCAGGATTATGTTGGTATTTGTGCGTAAACTGTATATAGATGTCCACACCTGCATGCATCACTTAGGAGTTCCAGTGTGAAACTAGTTTCTTGTACAGTAATGTAAATGGAACACATTCTTAACATGGTTTGAAATATATTGATGTGCACCAGCTTGTTCTGAGAATGTCATATATGTAAAATGCCTATATGTAGCACTACAAAATACAAATGGTCACTTGGCATTGTAGGCAGTGGAGCAATGAGATTCCATGGTGTTGGACCAGTCAAAACAGGGTGGAATTATAAAAAGGCTGTAAGGTATAAAAGGAAACCTCAATCCCTTTATTGTTGTAATCTGAGACCAAATTCTGATCTGCATTATCCTTTTTTGCAACCTTATTGAACCTGGTTTTTAAGTGGTAGACCTTAGTATGGGTTGATTGTCTTAATTTACATTATCCTCTCCCATTCTGCCTGAGGACTATCTGCCATGCCCTTCTGTGTTCTCATGCTAACAGGTAATGCATTTAAATGGCAGGTTGAACTGAAGTGTATTAATAATTCCCCAAATATTTATACACTGTTGCAGGGAATTGTAGAGAAGTCTAAAGGAATAAATAATCATCAGTTTTTAGAATACCCACAGTTAGTACTATACACTGTTGTGATTCTTTTTTCCCTTCTTTTTTTCCTGTGTGTTTCTGGTTGATGGAGTACCAGTTACTGATCAGGTACTTTTTTTGACACCTGTTGATCTACTAATTTCAAATGTGAATTCTACCCCAGAGGGTGATAGTGACAATATCTTTCAAAAGAGAGACTATGTCAAAGTCACAATGTAAAAATTAGCACATAAAGGTGTTTTGTGGGTTAAATATGTATTGCTGTGGCTTCTCTCGAAAATAGGAAGTCCTATCACAATTGACCTGCATGCTGCATGTGTTCACAGGTCTAGGCAAACTGGGCAGTAGATACACAGGCAATAACTGCCAGCTCTGTGTTGGTTAGAAGATTACTGTCTGAACCATGGGGTAGATGTTCTGGCTGTTTCTGTAAGTCTGTATGATATGAGGAAGTAGTTCCTTGGTGTTCTGTAGTTCAAGCTGTTTAGGATGTTAAACTTGCAGGTTGTAGAAGTCCTTCTACTTCAGCTGATCTTGGAAACATTCAAGAAAGGAGCTTCTGAGAAAACTGGACTTTGTACCAGCCTGTTTCTCAGAATATCCTAACTGAAGCAAATGGTTTGCTTTCAGTTAGAATCCTATTATAAGATACATGTGTAGTCTGCTTAGCTCTTTAGAAATCTCTGTAATTCATGATTCTTTTTAAAAAGCTTCTTGTGGTTTTATGCCAAATAGCCTTTAACAAACTCCAATAACCTGGGAAGAAGGTACCAATATTAAGAGATCTGCAGATTCTCGAGAGGGCTTTGCCAAGTACAGAAGCTTGCTAGATGGCTTAATTGAGCCATGCTTGTGATTCTCAAGTCTTTAATTTATCATTAAAGGAAGGGGTTGTATTTCAAAGAGCAAATAGTACATCTGTGCTACGTGGGGTAGCTTGTGATCTGTGCTGTTTGGGGAAAGGTGGAGAGAAAGGAATACCAAGTGAACACGTGCAAAATGGGTCTTTTTAGTCCCCTCTGCAAGCAGGATCCACTGAAGGAGTTGCAAGTTGGGTTACCCAAGGCTGTGAAGGTCAGTGTTTGGTAAACTTGATTTAAGGTTTTTAAAAAGCAAGTACAGGTTGTAGACTGCCAGTTTTGGAGGGAGGTTACTAGATTATGGGCAGATTGTGACAAAGAATGGCTTTAGGTAGCTTTGACAAAACATGTGAAACTCTGGTAATCACTGTTGCTCTAAACTAGGGCTTCTTAGTTATGAAGGGAGAATTTGCAAGAGGAGCAGTTTAATATTTATTACTGGGTCAACTGAAACTAAGCAAATTCAGGACAAAGGCAGCTTACAGGAGCAAAAGAGGGAAAACTTCATTTTGAGATTTTTAGAAATTGAACATTTTTGACAATGTGATTCCAAAAGGGCTTCTTGGGGTGCAGTGCAGGGAGTTGGAGAGCTAGGACTCTTACAGGTTGTCACAAAATTGTTTGCCAAAAGCAAATAGGTCTATACAAATGCAAAAATAGATTCTGTATATACGGATAAGTGCCTCTTATGTGACCTAATGAAGTGTTGCAACCCTTCAGGCAGTCTGCAGTTGGACATGGGCTGAGCATCTCTGATGAGGGATGAGTTTCCTGCCAACTAGCAGGATTTGGTTCAAAGGCTTGTGGTTACTAGGTGTCCATCAGACAGTGCAGCCCTTCTCTAAGGAGCAAGGAAAAAAGTCACAGATCCAGGCACTGTTTTATTTGGTCACCAAATCAAAAAAAAAAGGAGAAATCAGTATCTGAGCACTGCATCTAAGATACTATCCTAAATAGTGATTTATTTTAATATTCGAAAAATGAATATTGATTATTCTGTAATCAAAGTACAGCTTTGTCGTAGCATGTGCTAATTCAGGTGTAAACTAAACTTGTTAGTGTACATTTGCTTTTGTCAGCATCATTTATAGCTGAAGGGAGCTAACCTTACAGAAAATAGCTACACACTGTACCATAGAGGAGGGCATAGACCAACACTTGACTAATTGAAAGTGGATTATAAAAACACTTTTCTGGCAACTGGAATATGAAACAGAAGGTGGGTGACTGAAGTGTAATGCTTAACACACTGAGTTGAAGGACCACTAGTGAGCTGTGAGTCCCTTCTTTATGCTTTGCACATTTGTGTATGTACATAGAGGGCTAACAGTTTGGAAGTAATTTGTGAAATTTCAATTAAAAGGCCATTCTTAACAGTATGTGAAGAAATATGCCAGCTTTCTTGAGAGGGTAGAAGTGCTTCAGAGAGCTGTCAAATTCTCCTTGATTACTGTACACAAATCTCATCTTACTGAAAGTGATACAGCTCTTCTGGAGTGTTACTCCTTTGAGTACCACTTGTAGTTCCATTCTTCCTTCTCACTTATAATGTTTTTTTTTTTATTATTTTCCTCAGAGAGAAGTGTCTCCTTCCTCTCCAACTAGCTCTGGAATCAAAGAGCATGAAGCTGGCCCAGCAGGCTCTAGCAGGGATGCAGGTATGGCTTTCGAGTGGGTGTGTGTTAGTGGGCAGTGAGTGTTAAAGAAATCTAGGCTTTTCTTTAGAAAAACACTACAGAAAAAGTGTCTGTCTTGTGTGGACCTAACAACAATGTTCATATTTCTGTAAGAGTGTTTGGAAGTTAGGATGCAAGTAAAAGCTGGTGATTCTGTAGGAGCTAAGAGTGTGCTGCTGGTAAGTTGGGGCTCCTGGCTTTCAGTGTTGAAATGTAGATGTACTCTTCCCTGTGTGGCCATGTGCTAGTCTCACTAAGCCTTTCTACTGCTAAACCTCTTAGAAACTAAACTAAGTCTTGTTGTTTTCTTTGCTTAGAAGAGAGGACAGCAGTGCTTGAAAGATGGAGAGGTGAATAAAGTATCTGGAAGCTGCGTTCTCTGTGTGGGCACTTTTCAGGGTTTTTTGTACATTGAAAACAGTAGGAGTAGCATCTGATTTGGAAGTTTATGAAATTGCAAAATGAAACAGCACTGCAGCACAAATAACAAAAAAAAAACCTCTCTTGGGTTTGACAGTATAAAAACTAAAGCAGTTTACCTTTCTTTTGATTGGAGAAATGAGTATGTGTCAGTAAATACTTATCACTAGAGAGATACTAGTTGTAGAAAAGTCTGCCATACTGCTGAGGCATAAAATGCACGCCACCATTTTCCAAAAAGAAATTTCTCCTTCGAAAGGCAAGCATGAAGTTGTTTTGGGAGTATAAGGATGTAAGTTTAAATCTCATTAAATTCAGCATATGAGATGTCAAACATTTGGTCAGAGTTCCCCATATTGTGACACAACGTGGTTGTAGGAGGCTCTGGCTAGTGAAAAAAAAAATGCCCTTTCTGAAGGGTTCCTGAAGGGTTTCCGGATCTGCCAGAAGACACATATCACCTTGCAGCATAGTACTCTGGTACCACCCTGAGATCCTGTGCCCTGTATTTCAGATATATGGGGGGGGTGCAGGGGTTGCTCTTGAAGTAAAAGCAACAGTATGCTAGTGGGACTGGAACATGGGTCTCCTCTTGTATCAGTGCAAGTGCACCAGTTTGAAGAACATTGTAGAGTGATTGTCAACTGATTGTCAACCAAAAATAGTGGAGGAATTAGGGATGACCCACTTTCCACTGTAGTATAACTTCCTTGGGAACACTCAGTGAAGATAAAATTTATCTTTTTACTCTTTTAACTTGATGCGCATACACTTTCAGTCTGTATGAACTGGAATTGCCAAGTTGCAGATTTGCAACATGGTGCCTTAAATAAGTGTGTTACTCCTATCTATAAGCCTAAAAAGATAATCCACGTATCGATGCAGCCCCCCATCTGCATTTATGATATGGAATGGCAGCTGATTTGAAAGATTTTAATGGTTCCCTTGTCATGGCACAGATCTCCCAGTTTTGCTGTACTTTTTGTATTTTATATTGATAGATCAGTTTGAAATTTGTACATAGAAAACCTAGCCATCATATTACTAAGCACTAATAGGTTTAGGTGTAGTAACTGACAGTAGAATTAGGTAGAGGCAGTTTTGTCTGAACCTGTACATTGCCGATTTCTCTCTGCAGAAGCTGCTGTCTGATGAGAGGTTTGTATCCGTGGAAACAGACTCAGATGAGAAACAATTGCTTAATCAGATGCTGAATGCTGTCAAAGTGACTCCTTCACTCAATGAAGACCTGCAGGTTGAAGTGATGAAGGTTAGTGTTTCACACACGTCAGTGCTTGCAACAGAGGTTGCATGACTCTATGCTGGGGTTAGCAAATAAATTAGATGTTGCCTTGGAAATCTTTGCTTTAGGACAATATTTGATACCCTCCTTCCTGCTGGCAGATGTCAGTTGTTTTCATTTCTACTTCATTTGTGTTTCCCTGGGTTAAATAGGAGATCATTTGTATTAAGTCAGTGCAGTGGTGGTCCCAGTTTTAGCAAACTGAAATAGGGAAGCAATTCAGTCCATGGGAGTTCACAGATCAATGACTTTGAGATTTGAAAGTTTGTGTTTTGTACTGAGTGTTAGGGCTTATGAGGTGGGCTGTGCAGGTTTGTAGTTTTGAATTGTGTGGGCATAGGTACTTTCTAGTTTGTATGTTTATAGCCGTATGTTTTCTTTGTAAAATACTAATGATGGAGCCTGATTTCTTTTAGGCACCAAAATGTCTCTGTGCTAGTGCATAAGAGAAATTGATGTGTTGTATACTAGGAGAAAGCTTCTATTTCTAGACATGCTTTAGCATTCTCCTGTATGTGTTAGTAAGCTCAGCTGCCAGAGTGTACTGTTTTAGAGGGGAGGTGCTGTCAAATTTCCTTGCCTTGTCATTGGGTTGGTTGTGTGACTTGCCAGGACTGCCATAACAAAGGTGGTGCATAGTCCTCAAATGTCTGGGTGTAAACTTTACACTACAGGTCTTGTGCTATGGCTGATCAGTGGTTGGTACAAACCTGGTGATCCTTTCTGTGTGCATACTATACCTAGTACTGATTGCTGTGCTTGGATCTACTGCTTGACTGTCCTTTAGTTCTAAGGGCATGGATCAGGTATTTTATTTCTCTTACGTGGGACATCCTTGTTCTGAGGAATATATGTTAATCCCCTCTGAAACTGCTCTTTACTAGCTGTACTCTTTGCTACTGACGATGACTACTTGGGTGTAATACACACTAAGTGTCAGAACATGCAGAAGAGTGAACCTAGCAGCAGAAAAAAGGAAGAAAAATTTGTGGACTGTTACCTGGCTTATGGGAGCAGGCTTCTGCCCACTTACAGGTTTAACAGGTGAAGCCCAGATATGCATTCCTAACCCAGCATGCCTCTTCCCTTCCTCTTTAATCTCTATGGTGGGAAAAGGTAAGAGTTAAGTAGTACTACTGAACCAGCAGGTCTCTCTTTATACGCAGTAATTTTTTGTAAGTTGTTTTTTTACCTTCTTGAGTGTTGCAGATTTGGAATCTGCATTCATACTGTTTCCCTGAAAGCCTTGACATGTGTCTGTGATGCATTGCCCCCACACTGAGAAGAATGTGAGCACTTTTATTTTACCACAGTTGAATCATCTAGAGTTGTCTCAATATGTGAGAAGAAAATCAACCCAAAACACTTAGTCACGTAAAACCCAAGCCAAAATCTAAGATGTTATTTCTGTACACTTTTTTTTTTAAATCACATTCAGTTCCAGTTTAAGCACTAAAGAGAGGGGAACATTGTCTTCATTCTACTGGGTGAAATTTTGATGTAGAAAGCCTTTTTTGGCTAAAAGCACAGTGAAATGCATGTATGGTAAAATTCACATCCTGAGAACAAAGCAAAACTTCTGTTTCAATTTAATATTTCAAGAGACCAGAGGGTCAAAGCATTCTGTAATCAAGGCAGTTAAAACTCTGAGGCATTAAATCTGAACATTGCCTAAAAGTCAGATCAAGTGATTGTCTTTTTGCATTGTAACCTGAAGATTACAGATGCCATTGCAACACTTGAATTGCTGAAGCTTCAAGCAGGTGGTCTCAGCAGTGTGTTTATATCCCTGGATCTGCTAAAATGTGTCCTGAAGGCAGCATCTGATTGTACATTTAGGCTGCTATTCCATCTGGAGGAGGTTTAAATGCATCTTTTTCCAGTGCAGGTAGTAGACACTCATAAGTGTGAGCAGGTTTATGTGATGCTGGGGTCAGCAGTGTTACTGGCCTGATTCTTTGTGAGTTGCTTCGCATTTGTACCAGTCTGTCTTGCAAATATTAAGACTATAGCCATTAAAGATTAGACAAAAGTTTTTACTTAGGCAGAATAGATGTGAAAATATTGGCGCAGGAGTACAGACCTCGTAATAAGTTGCTGGCATGTAATCTCCTATATCACTTGCATGTGTTGTTTGGAAGAGATATATTGATCACTAATCAAATTCAGTGTTTTATCACTGAGGCACCAAAATGACTTAATGTTCTATTTATACAGTTGCAGCTGTATAGAAAAAATGGGGGAGAGTGAAGGTAATAGCTCAACACTTACCTTTAGATAAACATGGTCATGCAATATGTCTGGCCCAGAAGAAGGAAGAATTTTGTTGTGTGACATGGGACCGTATGTAAGGGTGTGTCTCATACTGAGCAGTAGGGACATTTGGTTGACCTTAAGCATTAGACTAATGATTCTGCAGCAGAAAGGGAACATATTCTGGACAGAAGATTAATACCATGGGCTTTGGTTTGGTTGTGGAGTAGGGGAATCCTGATTTTTTTATTTTCTTTTTTTTTTCTGGGTTGGTGCTTTTAAATTCTGACTGCAGATGTTTTAAAGTGAATGAAGTACTTCTGCTTCATGCAATTAGACCTTTGCTTATAGAAACACATATAGTGTCACCAAAAGCACTGTCAGGTATGGTCAGATCAGCAATGGGGAAGAAAAAAACAACTAATAGCTGAACCTCTGGATTGAATTCCCTTCTAGCCTAAATGATTCTGTGATTTTTACTTTCTTTGATTGTTTTCATCTGTTACCCTGAGACTAAAATCCAATTCTGCACAACCATGCTGTTACAGGTTCAGGGAGTTGGTCCTGATCTAATGCAAATATTGGATTAAGCTGGTTTGTGTTTGAGCAACTGAGCAAAACTTAATAATAAGTTTCTCAGAGAACTTGGTGGAAATTTTGTTGCTGTTGAACAGAAAGATCTTTTATTTTTCTCAGATGTGGAGGATTTGATAGGAGGCCATTTATTTTTGTTCTCTGTTCTTCTATGACAGAGAACAAGTTATAATACGTACTTCAAAAGGAGTCCTAAACTGCCTAATCCAAAATGTTGACAGAACACAACTGTAAAATCCCAGCCTCTGTGGATGATTGCATTCTGCATCTTTTCCTTGAGTACTGGTAAATTAACTGATCACTGTAATAAACTCTTAGAAATATATATATCTTCTCATTGTTTTAAGATTAATGTTAATGAAAAGTATCTTTCCATATACAACTTAGCTGTGCTTCATAGAATACAATTTGCAACCATTCTGTTTTGTTGTGAATTGTAAAATTAAATGGAGGAGGAAGTTGGACTGAAACAACTTAGATTTAAAAGTGTATGTAAACTCTGTTATTCCCCATGCTGCCTCTTTGAGACTAGGCATGTATGACAGTTTTATATAGGAATAAAAGGAGTGATTTCACTGCCCATTAAAAATAAGAAGTCATTGGTGCAACAGTGAAAATGCAACTGGTAAATGGAGATGGAGAAGAAAGACTGTCATCAGGATGAGAATCAGCAACCCAGTTGCTGACACTGTTAATCTGCATATTTTAATTAATACATGATTTTTGATTAAGAGATAGGTTTGCGTTTTTTCCTCAGTATATTTTATGCACTGCATTATTGCAAACATTTTCCAACATCACTTTCAAGATAAATTGCAGTGCAGTCTCTTTCTGAGAAGAGAAGGACTATCTTTCAAAGAAAGTAAAAAATATTTTATTCAACTTTATTTGCATGCTTTAGTCTGGAACTGGTTTAAAATTTATAATAATAGAAAAAAATAAATTTCTGAAAATTTACAGAAGAAAGCTGTATGTGGATGTATTCATGAGTTCTTGTAAAGTGTGCCTGATATAAGCTGCCGTAAGCAATTACTGATTTTTGCCCAGTCCATAATTCAAAACGTGTTAGCAGTCTGCAGTGGTAGAGGGGAATCTGTAAAGACTTGCACAATGTCATGCAAATATGATTCTTTCCTAGAGATCACTCCTGCCCAGCAATGCTAACTAGAGTTCTGAGTGCTTCCTCCACTCAGCCTTTTTGTGAGCTAAATTGCTGTAATGTAGTCCAACTACAAATCCAGACTCTCTGGGGTTTACTTTTTTCTTTTTTCTTCTTTCATTTTTTTTTCCTTTGTTACTTTTTAAAGTAATTTTATTTGTGTGCTTAGTTATAAGTAACCAGGTTAATTCCAATGGGTTGAGTGATCTACCTTGCATGTTTCAAGGTAAGTTCATCCTTTCCTGAGTTAATTAGAGCTATGCTAAGTACCTAGCACTCATAATTAAGATTGCGATTAAAGAACTCTCCTGGTTCTTAAGTGCCTGGCCATTATAGCAGAAATCACAGTCTTGAATTAAATACCTCATCTTTCTCCTTAATGGCTACAAAAGAATGAAAATGTAATGGCCTGAATATGGCCAAACGGATACTGGATAGGAGCTGCCTAAACCTGTCAGTAGTGTATGTAGTATCTCAAGAATCCAGCCTCTTTCCAGGATATGTGGCTCTTCCTCAGTACCTTTCTATGCTTGAATTCATAGCCTTAAACATAGACCAACAGTGTCTGTTGATCTGGGCAGCTGTGTAATTTTACAAATATAAGAAGAGATGTGGTCCCATCTCTTAAGAGAAAAGTAGGCTTAGTTTCTTGCCTGGAGAAATTAGCTTTCTCATTGTGCCCTTAGCCGTGAGGTTATGAAGGTGTTCTTAGAGGATGCGCTTGTTCTGTCGTGGTTGAACTGTCCTACTTGGTGTGATGTGATCAAAATCATTGGGGTCAGGCACAAAAAGCAGTAACTAGAAGAATTCTCTGCCCTGGGGCTGAGGCAATCGTGGGAAGGATAAGGGGGCAGAATTTCTGTCTTACATCCTGTCCTGGTGGTCATTCCTCCTGCAATTACAGGTGGACAGCAGAAGGGTTCCTTAGTCCAAGGTAACTCAGCAGCATCTTGTTTTTCAGGTTTCCTGAAGGATGGCTGGTCTGTGAGGAGGAAAAAAAAAATTACCTGAGCTACACTGCAATCAGTGCTGTATTACAGTGTACATGCTCTGGGATATAGTTTATAGTGCACAGATTTTGCTGTTTATATGGGGGTTATGTTTTGGGGTGCTTATGACTGGCATTCTTTTTTGCAACAGTGCAGAAATTGCAGAAAAGAAGAAACATAGGCACTGTTGGAGTCTAATCACTGAGCTGATCTGTACTGTGCAGCATATGTAAGCAGTGAGTCATTGGGTTCAAGCAGTGAGTCACTGGGTTATACCTGCAGGTTTTCCAGTGCCAATGTGGAAAGTAGCAAGTCCCTCACCATGGGAAGGGTAAATTAACACCTGTTGTAGTGGTTTAAGTGTGAAAGTACAAGTTCTTGCAGACTTTCTTTAGGCTTAGACACAGATCAAGAACCTGGAGATTGCTCAACCATTGAGAAAGTGAATTGGAAATACATTGTGCAATCACAAAAACAGATATAAAAACTCTTTAACTTTCATATATTGACATTTAATCTTTTCCCTGCTGCCAGACATTGTTGCATACTGAAGGTGACAGTGCCGGATTCTGCCAGCCGATTTGACCACATAATAGTGAAGAGAAGGGTCGCTGGCCATTGCTTTTACAGGCAATTATACACTTACTTCAGATGTGACCCACATGACATGCACCCAGCTTACACCTTCCCATGATGAAGGCTGCTGCCACCTTAGTGTTAACACCACCTGATCTGGGGGCAGCTGAGGAGAGAACTTGTGTTCCAGTAAGTTGTTCTGACACTGCTAGCCAGCTTCTTCCCCAGAGCTCCTCACATATGTCTCATGTGAGAGGTGGAAAAAGATGTAGAAGCTTTATGTGGCATAATGGTTAATGTTGCAGCCGCAAAACCAGCTTATCTGGCTTTTTAGCATCTCTTTTCTGGATGTAGGTGAGATGTTCTGGGATAGGGTGCAATCATCTGGCACACCAGACAGCCTGTGGAATGCCACTTCTTGTCTTCAGGCTAACTTCTTGCAAATTCATCTAGTGACTCAGTAATTTCAAATTAGCTGTTTTAAAGTATATTGTCACATGGAAAGTTTCCCTGGTGTAATTTTGGTGGAACCTTGCAGGTATCTGAGAGTAAGGGGCTTGTCTTCCCTCTCTCCCGTCCAAAAAATTCCCTTGTTGTCAAGAATAAAAGTCAGAATTTTCCATCCGGGGATAAACTGGTTCTTTTTTTCCCTGACAACTCTGAATTTACTAACACCCATGTTTTGACGCCCTTTCTTATCATTTTGGTAGTGGATGCATGCAGCCTCATTTTTATTTGGGAACTCTTTAAGCATTTTGTTGGTATTTTTCGCTTTGGTATTTGTCCTTTTTCAGTTTTCAGTTTTGTTTTACTCGGATATATATCTCCAAGTCATAAAATAATGTAGTATACCTAAATAGTCTGTAACATATGAACAGGAAATGCATCCTAGCAGTGCTAGTTAGCTTTTTTTTTTTTTTTTAGTCATTCCTGCCTTTAAATGTTACAATTCTAAATAAAAAGCCCCTCTGAGAGCCATTAAGAAAACCTCTTTAATTTCTATTAAGCAATTGCTATAGCTATAGTTTCTTTCCATCTACAACTGTAATGCATAAGCAAAAGACTCCCACCAGAAAGTGTTCAGCAGTAGTTCTGCTTTAGTCTAGTGAATTGATGGGCATCGTCTTCTGAGAGCATTCAGCATGTCATCACTGATGATGTGTGAAGTTTTTCTATGCCAGATACAGCCCTTCTGTTTGAAGGTCCAGTGCATTCATAATGCTGAGCACCAGTTGCCACTGTGATAACAGGACATTTCATGGCTTTACTGATTCATGGGAGACACTGTCTCCTTTCCCTCTGTAATTAGTATCTGCTGTTTTGTACAGTGATACATGATGACACAATGTACATAAGTTCATTAATGCACTTTGTTTCTCTTGACCTTGTTTTCCTTCAAGGCCAAAGAATGCGACATGAGCAGGTTACTAGTTACTCTGCCAAGCAGGAGGACACCTCCTCTCCAAATTATTTTGTAGAAATACAGGATGACTGTTTTACATGTCAAATTACTGAATGACATAAATAGGTGTCTTGCCTTGTCTTCTGGATGGGTATATCCTCCTGAGGGGAGGATTTAAGAGTCATCCAAATATACATTGCATCCAAGCATACATTGCATCCAGGTTTGCAGGCGTGCAAGCAAAGTAAGTCAGAGGAGGTCTCCTCTTTGAATCCTTCAAAGGGATTAGAGGTTGCTGCAGAATTTGGCTCTCCAAGGACTAAAGTGTCTACATGCATCTCATCTAGGAGGAACACGAATGTTGGAAAGGATCTTAAGATCATCTAGTTCCAATCCCTCTGCCAGGGGCAGGGACACCTCCCACTCAACCATGTCACCCAAGGCCCTGTCCAACCCGGCCTTGAACACCACCAGCGATGGAGCATTAACAGCTCCTCTGGGCAACCCATTCCAGTGCCTCACCACCCTTACAGTAAAGAATTTCTTCCTCAGATCCAATCTAAACTTCCCCTAATCATCAGAAACACTTTTTTTGTTGTTTTGTTTTTTGTTTCTACTTGTGCACATTTTCCTTGTGTGCACTCTTATACTACAATTGGTACCGTGGGGTGCCAAGGAGCAGAAATTTTACCTCTTGTTCCATGACAGTTGACAGCAATTAGAAATCATTGTGGATGTCATTTATGGAAAATAATCTCATCCAAGCATTTGCAAGATAATGCAAGCCAATAAAAACATCTTGGAGGTTGTGTGACTTTGAAACTGTCTCTGTAGTCATGTTCCCTTTAAAAGAAAAAAAAAAAAAAAAAGGAAAAAAGGGAAAAAAAAAAAAGAAATAAGAAGGTGTGTTTTAGAGCCCATACCAATTAGTTATAGGCTTCCACTACTAGTGGTTGCAAACCCAAAATGTCATTGTTCAAGAAAACCTATCTTTGTTTCATTTTTTTTTAATACATACTGTTTGAGTTAGTGTTGTGACTAGTTGAGCAGCCTGTGGGATATGCTTTCTGGAGACTTAGTGTTTCTAGTAGATCTGAATGATTAATCTGGGGTTTGTTTGTTTGTTTCTAATCCCGTTTTTTAATTCAGTAATCTGAAAGAGAAGCTTGCTGTCTTCCTGTTTGTTCCACATAAATGGGAAGATGCACAAGTTGAGTGCCTGGAGCACTGCCAAGAATGTAAATGAGCCCTGCAGTTGCTCTGATGGAAATCATAGCTGAGAGCAGTCTTGAGCATTGGTTAGAGACAGTCTTTCAGATCTCACAAATGATTTGTGAGGGAAGACAGTAGCCAGTAGAGTAAGCCAAAAATGTTCTGGCTGATAACTTTTTATGCTTCTGTTACTTGATCACATCAGATCATATACCCTTTCTCTAGCTAGTGAGTTCCCAGATTTCATTTTATTCCAAGAGTAGTGGTCAAAACTTAGTAGTCTTTCTGCTGAAATTCCCTGTTGCTTCATAGCAAGGTTTTGATCATCACTTTCTTACTGCGCTTGCTTGATATCTGACTTTTCTATCATTCACTTGTTACAACAGATTATTGGCACTTGTGACACAAAGGATTAGGCATATGTGTGCTAACCTTTTATAGTTCAGCTCTGTAGAGACAGGAAATTAAAGCAAAAAAAAAAAAAAAAAAAGGTGAGAAAGAGGTATTGAAGAGAAAGGGCTTATAAGGACGCCTAAACTGTTGTGTACTTCCAGGTATTCTAGTATATGGCTTCCAGGTTTTGATCTGTGGAAAGCATTAAGTATTTATGAACTGTACAAAGGCAAGATGGTACAAGAAGCACAAAATCACATGAAGCAAGCAAGGTTTTACAAGTAGAGAAAATCAGGACATGCAATCTGCTGAATCAGATTAGTCGTGGGCCATGCTGTCCATCTTGGCTCTTAGCATGTTAAGAAGAGATTTGTCAGTGGAGGGTGATAGTTGTCTGTCTCTGGGATTATAAATGTGCACGTTGTACCTGTGTTTTACTCAGCAGTGAATAGAGAATACAAATTACAGTTTTTCCTTACACAGCGAATGTATTTTTAGCCAGCTGCTAAGCTCTCACAACTATTAGAAATGTCAATAATATTTCAGGATACTTAACAGCCAAGAAAGCGAGGCCCAACAGCCAGCTGTGAGGTTGACTGGCAGATCAGAATTCACTTGGTGCCAAACAGCATTGTTCAGTTTTGAAGTTTTAAATTTTGCAGGTATGGGCTGAGCAGCAGATGGAAATAGCAGCCCTTATAACTTATGTACTTACTAACCAAATGAGATTATTGGTTTACACTGATCGTTTACTGTTCAGCTATTCTGTAGGATTTGCTCTGTGGACAGGAAAAATTTATCTCTGTTCCTTATCAGTGGCACTTGTCCATTTGCCAGCAATTGCACCAGATTGCAGAGAAATTTGTAGAGTTTGTATCAGGAAATACAAAGTATGAAAATATTAAGAATTTGCAATTAGAATTGTATTTACTTCTCCTGCAAGTTCAAATGCTTGACAGTTAGTATCTCTCCTTGTAATGCTGAGGTAGGCTGTGCAGCACTCCTTAGATGAGAAAACCCATTTTGCCCATTTCACAGAAAAAGGAAACAATGAAGAACAGACTTGACTCAGAAACTTTGCTTTGCTCTAAAAGTCAATGCTAAATACCTATAAAAAAGATTATAATCCAAGACTGTTGTACTTCAGAAGACTAGCATGTTCATTTCTGTACACGTTATCTCTAGTATTACTCCTCTGTTTAATCCACATTACTCATCTGTTTAATCCACATTGCTCATCTGTTTATGAAGGGCTGAGTGAGAGTTAAGGCAAGAGAACATACATAGACAAATGTAAAACTGTCATTACATCATGGTTTTCTTGGAAAACTGTTTACAGTAAAACCATTTTCTGTAAGAATAGGATCAAGCTCATGACTGGTATTTTATACACGAAACAAAGAAACAAAAAGAAGGAAAAGCAACTTTGGACTGAGGTGTGACATCCTAATGAAATACAGCTTTTCTGCTGAGAAAAAACGTTTGTAAAGGTGTAGTGCATTTCAGTGCATAGAAACTTTTCAGTCCACCTCTGAAAATGTGAAGAAGTTCCCTCTCCAGAAAAATGGCACACTCACCTGTGGACAGACTCCTCTGTAACTCTAAGAGTGAGTAGCTTATTCTCAAAGCTGTTCTTGTCCTGAGAATTCAAATTCACATCCAGTTATTAAATGCCTGCTTTCCAGTAATGGATTTTTTCTCCCTTCCTGATAGAAAATAACTGCAGAGTGGTATTCTTCCAAGCAGGCATTCAATAGTAATGATGGATGTCCGGCTCCAGCTTGCTAAGCGATGCTATATTACAGTTCTCTCCCTCTCTTAACACACACATCAGCATGTTATTTATTCTTTATGAAGGCTCAGAGATGCTTCTAGAGATCATCACTGCCTAGAGAGAAGATACAACTTGCACAGTTTTAGTTGTTACTTTCATTTTTTTTTGCTGTTCCACCATAATGTGGAAACTGTGATGTAGTAAAAGGTCAGAAAAATGATGCTTTACAGGAACCAAAGAGTAATAATCTTTCCAAACATGCATCCCATTGCCTCCTTCTTTTGTTTAACATGCAAGTTCTGATCAGACACTCTGTGGCAAAGTTGTTTCTTTTTCATTCTAAGCTAAGGACATTACTGCAAGGTGCTGTGCATTAGTAGCTGTCACAGAACCTACCCATAAACTAAAAAACCTAGTACCACTGAAACACATGGAAAGAATAAGAGAAATGGTTAATAGCCAGTAATGTTAACTTTGCTGACATCCCATATTTCCTTGTGAAGCAGAAAACGGTAGTTCTTAGGGACTGGGAAGTTGTAGGGATCAGTACATTAGTGTTAATGTGATGGATATTTGCTGGTACACTTAGCCCAAGAAATTATGCTGTTTCAGACCAAGAAAAGCAGAAATTCTGACACTGGGGGATTTTTATGATTGAAGGGAGAAGAAATGGTAGTTCAGATTCTTTCAGTCTTCTGTGGAGCAGAAGGGATTGGAAAGGAAGAATGGGAGGGAAGGTGAGAAGGGGTTTGGAACTAGATGATCTTAAGGTCCTTTCCAACTCTTAACTGTTCTATGATTCTATGACTCTAAGGAGGACATCTGTAGACACTAAAGGCATCACACCACAGTACCTCTTACCGTGTTGCTTCAGTGCCCCACTACTCTTCCCCTGGTAGATCACATCACATTCCCACTCTCCTTCTGTTCAAAGTAAGGTGTTGGATGGGGCTTTTAGTTTTTATTCCTCCTGCTGAGTTTAAGACAAGACAAGCCTTCCCTTATGAATCGAAGCTTATCAATTGTATTTTTAGCTGCTTATTATAAAATTACTATAATACACTTACTGGAAATATCCTAGGCTGGGAAATTCTTATGTCAAGCAGTAATTAGCAACTTGTTTCACATAATATATATGTATCTGTATCACCTAAGTAATAACTTGCATGCATTCTTTTCTTCCTCCTTTGTTATACTGAGAGAAATGAATAGAAGGACTGATTATAAATCATGCAAAGCCTGTGGTTAATCTAAGAATGGATTCTGGCTATCAAGTCTGAGGCCAGAGCTGATGGCTGGATTTTCTTTCTTTCCATGGTCAGACTTAGGAGACAGCATAATGTAATCATTAGGCTGTACCTCCTTCTCAGGAGGAAACAACTTGATTGTGCCATCTCCTTTATCCCAGTAACATATGGTGCTGAGAATCTTCTGGTTTCTCCTCTAAAAATGGAAGGAGCTGTGACTAAAAGACCATGAGTAGGGAAGGGAGGCAGTAACAGATAAAAATTTTTTTCCTTACTCCTTTTCTTTTGATTCAAGGTCTTGCTCTGTATAACATACACCTCCACATTTGAGCTGAATGGGAGTTCAGTGTTGAAGATTGCTGAGGTAAGTGCGTCTGTTGTACCATTGCTTGTCTTAACATCTCTTAATGTTCCCCTGCTACCTAGAGTGTGTCTTTCATACATACCCTGAAACTGAACTAGTCCAAATCACAGTTACCATCTTAAGGGCTGGTACTACCTTATGCCTAGTTAGAAGAAATAATTGCAAGTTGGGCAGAGTTGATGGGCTTAAATGGGAAGGCACTTTTGGAAACTGACAATTGTATATTGCACTGCTGCTCATTTACTACTTCTCATATTTACTTTGCTTTTTCCAAGAAGAAAATTTCATCAAGTTCTTTATAAAACAGCACTGTGCTGGTTTATACTTGCTGCTGCAAGTATAAAACTAATGAAACTTCCTCAAGAGAGGTGTGTATGCCATAATGTTCCATGTTAGCACAAGTGCCACAATGTACCTTGTCAGCCTTGTGTCTTTTTACTAATAATCCAAGTAAAAGATCTGTTGCACCTCTAGATATGTGGTGTTGTTCTGGTGCCATTAGTCACTCTTCTTCCTTTATTCCGTTAAATTTTAGGCTGAATTAAATTTCAAAGGAGCTGTAGGAAAGCATACCTGGAGGTCTATTAAATGAGCCTTTGTAGATGGCTGATGGTTTTAGTACAGTGTGTAGCAAGCCACGGGAGCTGTTCGTTCAGGTTAGATAAGATGCACAGGAACACTGAATCTTTCTGCACAGCGCAGTGCAGAATGTATTATAACATTATATTGTTAATGTGGTATGGGGAGAGCTAATGTCCATGGAATAATGTAAAAGTTGTATACACGTCCTACATTCCAAATGTATGTAGACATTTAGAGACCTGTTTCAAGTTTTTGATTTTTTTTTTGTTTTTTTTTTTGTGGGTTTTTTTTTTTGTTATAAAAAAAAAAAAAAAAAAATTAAAAAAAAAAAAAAAAACAACAACAAAAAAAAAAAACATGTGAAAATAGCTCACTTTACTGGGAAGTTACAGTGTTTTCCAAGTTTAGGAATAAAATTGACTTTGCTTTGTCTTTTTGGAAGCTGAGGATGGGGGCTGTAAGGATAACAGGGAACCAAATGAAACAGCTGTCAGTTTGTAACAAATAGGCTTTAAAAGGCAGGGGTACAACATAAACAGTTTGTGTATATAAAATATACAAGATAAAAAGAGTAGTAATCATTCCAGATGTCCTGCACAGCTTAGCACAAGAAAAACCAAAGTCTATGTGAAACCATAAGGTATGGATGTTTTTGGAAGTCTTTGTAAGCCCTGCCTGTAGATGCTGCAGCAAGGATGAACTGAATGTGTATTTAGAGCAAGCCACAGCTTTCTAAGCTTTACTAAACCCTTTTATGTCAGTGTCTTAAACTGGAGGAAATAGGTAGTTTTCCCTGCAGTTTTTCTCAGCAGACTTTCTAATGTGAAAGGCAAAAGCTGATGAATCAGCTTAGTGCATCATTTTGCTCAAGGCACAGAGCTCTAGCTTAAACAAAATACTGGCTGGGAAAAGTATTTAATGGCTCTAACCCCTTCAGATTTCACTCTTTAAGAGCACTGCCTAAGACTAGGAAAATGCTCAGTCAGTCAGTCATGCTCTGTGTGCTATAAGCTGTATTAGAAATCAGGTTTTCTGTTCTCTCTGTAAATTTCGATAGAAACAGGGCTATTATTCAATTAAGGCATCCTGAAAGTGTCAGTTTGCTTTCACTGATCTGAGTTAAACTGCTGTTCTTGGTATTTACACTTGACTTTCATTCCCAGAAGGCTAGCTTGGCTCTCAAAAACCTTTGCTAGTATAGTAGTGCAAATCAGCACAATGACAGTTTATCCTTTTTCTGTTAAAGAGGAGCTCTTGTGCAGGCTGATGAGATGTACCAGCAAGGCAAACTTAATTTCTTTCAGGGAATTGGAACAAGCTGTAATACAGAGCATGCATGTTTCTATTTAGAAACTATTGGTGTTTGGAAGTACAGATACTTTCCCCTTAATCCTTAAGAAAATACTGCCTCAGTGAATGCCTAGGTATTTCTAATTAGCAAGTCCCATCAGGCACATACAAGCTTCCTCACGTTCCTCCCGGATAGGTTTTAGGTAAAGAAAGATGCTTAATAACAGGAACCAATATGCCTTTGTATCTGAATTCTGCAATGTATAAGCAGTAGGGAACAAAAAAATATTTCTGATTTCAGCATTTGCTTCACCTCATCATTTATTGTTCTGACTTGCTCTAAGGGCAAGGTGGCAGAGAGGAGCTTTCTGCTTCAGTGCCCCTGCTATTTGACATTTCTTTCCAACTCAGTCCCTTAGTTTTCCTGGCCTGCACTTTGTTACAAAGTGGAGCTGCTGCAGAATTAGAACGGTGCTATCTGCATTACTGGTAGAACACTCCGAGGACTCTCTCTGACAAACGAGGCTACAGTCTGGACTTTTTGCACTATACAATAGTTCTCAATTAATGTGTACAAAATAATGGCACCCCAAATCTTTCTGAATATTACCAGCTTCAAATTGAGGAAGCACCTAACATGAAGAGTACTACTTTTTTGTGGCTTAAGTACTAATAGAATTGAAAACTGACTAAATCTTGTTCCATGCACCTTCCCATGCTTGCCTACACCCCTGAAAATTTAGTTTGTACTTGTTTTTATGTGCATATTTGTTATTCCCTTTTACCTTTTGGAGGTTTGTTTTGTTTGACGCTGTTGTGTTTTGTTGGCTAACCCTCTGTGTTTTGCTCGTAGTTGTGTTTTGCATGCCATAGAGCTGGAAGTCCCCGAATGCATGAAATGATCAAAATGTCCATTGCATACCTCCTTGGGGCCCTGAGCTCTCGCATTTTTACTGGTGCTTCTTCATCAATGGCTTTTCAAAAGGTACCTTGCCCGCCCATTTTGGAACACAGGCCTTCTGTAAGATTGGACCTCAAGTGAACAGTACTGTTGCTCATTAGCTGACATGGGGAGGGGAGAGAAGAAGGAGATATCAACCATGCTCTCTCCAGAAAGTCAGCCTACCTTTAAGAATGGTATTTCATCAATTAATTCAGTTACACTAGAAAAAGACCTACAACTCAAGAGAATGACCTCAGCAGCACTGGAATGGTTTGGCCTCTGTGAAGGGCTGTGCATGGTTAACAGGCTTTAGGATTTTTTTGTCCACTGGAATTCAAGTGATAGCTGAATGATGGGAAGAGTTGGTCCAGGCCTTCTTTTAACTTAGAAGACCATCTTCATCACTGACTGATCTCAAGCTAAATAAACCCACTTATTTATTTGGGGGGATCTTGGAATCTTGAAAAAGAGCAACAAGAATGAGACACTTTCAATTCAGTCCGTTATATCCTGCAACTGTATACAACTGTGACCTAGTTCTAATGTATTGTCAAAGGAGGTAATCAGTCTCAGTTTGTCATCTGCATAGTGTTTCTAACAAGTGATATACACACACTTGAAAAGCTCTGGAATGCTATCTCTCGGTGTATTTGGGAAGTAAGGGAAAATTAGAGCCATGATTAAGTAATTTCCACATGCAATGTCTTGAAGCACTCGCTTAAGATACAGTTTGTATACAAGAAACTCAGTCATGTTTTCTTGTCCTTGTGGCTTCATTGTTGAAATGTTAGGTTCATCAAAGTGTGGAGGTCAAAAGAGTTTTAGGAACATAGCTATATTGTTTTCCACTCCACTCTAACAAATGCAGAGGTGTGCCAGTAGCACGTTAAACTTTGTAGCCTCAAGCCCACAGCCTTTCTGTCTTACTTAATGGAATAGCTTGGTTTCATTTTAGTGGGAGTTAGAAACAATTGAGAGTCTTTTTCCATGTGCTTGTGTCAACACTGATTTGCCTATGTAATCAGATCACTTTAATTTTTCCCTCTTAAAATCTCATTCTCATTTCAGAGCTATGAAAATGGCTTTACATCATATAATGTCCTTCTAATTCAAAAGTTTACAACAGATGAATTTATGTCTACTCATCATGCATATAATTTATACTATGTATATTTTCAAGTATGTTTTTCAGAGCTAGTTTAATCTCTACTTCCTACTAGCTATATATCCAGACAATGGCAGAATAAAACCACAAAGGCTGAAAAGTATGTGAACAGTCATTTACATTTTTTTTGTCCTGGTAATTGTTAATGGTAAAGCTCAGTATATGCCAGAGGATCAAAGCTGCATGTTTGGATCACAGTCTTAGGAGATTGTGTTGTACTAATTCTGTCACAAATCTACTCAGCTCCATGGACACTTAGTAGTTACTGTACAGTGGTTAACAGTGGTTTCTACAGTTATAGCAGCTCTTACAGAGACCAATGCCTCCCACAGAAAAAATCTAATCGAGGACAGGAACTGCAGTTTGCAGTGTTCTGTCCCCAGGATCCTACTATTTTGGCAACTATTTGTATACTGTCAGCTGGGGCAAAAGTCTAGCACAACTCTAGTCACAGCATGATGTCAAGCAGTAGGGCATGGAGCTCAGAACTGGATGATCCATAAATCCCTTGCTACCTTGGCTGCCATGGGATCCCTGAATTGAGGAGCCCTCATCATGATTGCCAGTTATTAAAAGGCAATCGTTTGTGTTATGTTGTATTTTGTTTATTAGGAAAGGCCTTCAAAAGTTTTCCAATGTGCTGCAGTATGTAATAATTACATGGGTTGGACAGAACCCAAGTCATTGCCGTTTTTGCCCTGCCATTCCTGCTTCCAGATGCTGCTTAGTTTTCTATATTGCTGAAAACTTCTGTTGTGCTAATAAGGCAGTATGAAATGGTAGGGAAAGCTGACTATCTGCATGAGAAAGACCTTGGTATCCTCCTAAAATGAGTTACTGGTAAGTTACAGTTCATATCTATGTACTGCTGTCTTGTTTCCTCATCAGGTTTGCATTGAGACATATGTATCTAGCTGTCACCAGCGGAGCATTAACACTGCTGTGCGGGCAACCCTCAGCCAAATGTTGAGTGACTTGACTTTACAGTTACGGCAAAAGCAAGAAAACATGGTGAGCCTTCTGGCATCAACAAATGGTTCCATGTCCATGGCTGCATGTCTTTTTGTTTTTCTGAGTGCAGAGTATTGTTCTGCCTTATGGCTTTTATTTGACATTTCCACATTAACCCTGATTAAAAGCTTTGTGGGCCTCTGACTCTGTGCCTGCCTCAGAGCAGTCTGTTGGAAAGGCACCTCTCACATTGTCAGCTCTACTTGGCAGATATTTTTATTTTTTCCCTCTTACATTAAACAAAACAGGCTTTGTTCTGGTATCAGGCTGTCTTGGTCTTTACCTTTTACATCATAGAATCATAGAATAGTTAAGGTTGGAAAGGACCTTAAGATCATCTAGTTCCAACCCCCCTGCTATGGGCAGGGACACCTCCCACTAAACCATGCCACCCAAGGATATGTCCAACCCAGCCTTGAACACTGCCAGCGATGGAGCATCCTTTTATTTTGTTTGCTTATTTTCCAATGGTTTGTTAAAATTCTTTTGCCAAGAGTTTTTGCATGGCAGTTTACCTAAACAAAATAAATTCTCAGTTAAGGAAACTGACTTCTTTCATCCACTTACGCTGGTTTGTATATTATCATATTATAAAAACATACTATTTTTTAAAGTCAGTTTCTATTTAATAGGCAATTTTAAGCACTGTAGTTGTACAGATTACTGAGTGGTTTTAGTTGTTTGATTATTTTCCTTTCATCTGTATTGGGTTAAGATGATCACTTCTGGTTTGGATTAGCAGACTAGATTGCTTTCATCCTCATGGGCAACTGCAAAACAGAATTAATTGGTTTACTTGAATTTCTCTTCTGTCTCTGTTAAACTCATTTTACTAGCCAAAACATTTACGAAAAGAAACCCAAAACAAAACACCCCCAGTAGTTTGTGTCTGAAAGTGGGATTTTGTTAGTTCTGCTCTCAGTGAAGCAGTTTGTGAAGGTATATGAGAGCTACATTTAGTACCAGCAGTTTGTTGTTGATGCTTGAGAGAAGAATTTGGCTTGACCTCTTTGTGCCGTGATAGGAAAAATCCTATACCACAGCTGAACTGAATGATGTAAGAGGTCATTTCCATTTCCTGGCTGCCATTAATTGTGTTGGCACTGTAACATTAATAATGACAATGTGACAAACCCTCTAACACTCAATTGATTTTGGTTTCTAAGTACTCTGTGAAATCTAGATTATGCTTGCCTCTCATATAAAATGCAGTTTACATGCCTAGTTATTACTGAGTTGGTTTAGGTGTAGGAAATCCCTTCAGTACTTACAAATCTTATTTCAGCCCAATGAGATGAGAGTTCCTTAAATGTAAAATACTGTTAAAACAGATCTTAAGGAATTTTTGAAAATGTGTTGCAAAAGCTTCACCTAAAAAAAAAAAAACAAAACAACAACAACCCTCTAACAAACAAAAAACCCCAAACCAGACAGAAGGCATGGATTTGTTAAGAAAGCTCTGCTATTAAAGTATTTTTTCTGCTGTATTTTTCTCCCCCTTGCACCAATTACACTACCTTTGTCTTTCCTCAACAGACAATTGAAAACCATGACACCTCGCAGAAATTCAAGAGTCAAGGTATTTGTAACACTTTTTAGTGATTCTTTCCAATACAGCTCTTTTATTCTTCACTTTTGTTCAGCAGCACAGTTCCTGATGTCACAGGAATTGCATCTTCAGGATATCTTACTTTCTCCATAGCTTTCTGCACTCTGCTACCAGTAAGAATTGAGACAGCCGTGTTAGCTCCTGAAACTTTCACTCATGTCTTCATTTGGAGCATGGTAGCAGCATCACACTCGACAGTACTAAATGATTGTTTCAAGTTTGTAACTTCTGTATTTAAGGAGTTTGAGTGCTCTAGAGAAACTTTTAGTGAGTGATTAGAACAGATCCATGGAGTTGGATGTGGAATCTGAAAATGATTGTGTTACCATATCTCAGACCAGAGATGCAGTTTATATAATGGTAACTTTTGCAAGCACATTACTAGTGAAGGTCTGTTCATGCTTGTCAAATGATTATTTTACAAGAGAATTTTTTTTCTACTTCCATTCTGTTTTAACTTCCAACCTCTTCCCTGATAGGTAAAAATAATGCCTGCTTCTGACCTTCTCACTGGATTTCTGCAGGAGACCTTGTGTGAATGGAGGCTAAAATCTTTGAGGTGTATAAGCATCCTCTTTTAAGATTAGAACCTGAGCATACATGAAAAGCTGTGTAGCAGAGACAAACTGCAGGGAGAGATACAGAAATTTTAGCTGCCATGTAGAAGTACTGCAGCCAGTCCTTTTTTTATTATTTATTCATGTCCTTATTTTATTATCTGAATTAGATTTCTGCTAACCTCCTGTAAGTGCATGTAAGCAATCAGTGCTCTGTGGATTTAATACTACTGCTTTTTCATTGTGCTGAGATCACTTTCCAATCTAGGACTTTTTCCTACTGCATCTTCTGTATGAATTTTGGCAGCCCTGCTCATTGTTTAGAAGCTCTAACGAGCTCTGAAATCCATACAGTAAACTGAGGTTATAATCCAGCTGCACATATGTAATGCCTCTGATCTTTGTCCTTTTTGGAGGTACTTCAGCTGAGTCTCTTCGTGATGATGTTGTATCTGTCCTCACTGTGCTCTGTGAGAAGCTCCAGGCTGTCATAAAGTGAGTTATTTCAGTTTATAATTTGAATTTATTACCTGGAGATTGGGAGTTTCACTGATACCTGTGATTGTACTGTAGTAGTACTGGAATTACGGAGCAAAACTGTGCTTAAATCAAGTGTTTATTAAAGGAAGTATTGTTCAACATGCGTTAATTTAACCCTCACTTGAGATGAGAAGCTAATTTGCCTTCTTTATGCACTGTTCAGCTTTAAAGGCCTTCCAGTAAATCTAATCCATAAGTAACTTCCATTTCTTTTCTGCCTTGAAAGCAGCTGTTGTAGAGAGGGCAATCACAAGAGACATGGAAAAACCCAAGAGAAACAATATGCAGAATGAATTAATACGTCCTCCTTAGAAAGGTGGCATTCATCCAATTGAAACAATTTGCATTACCGAAGTGTTCCTTAAATTTAGAAATATCATATACTCTACCTACTTGAAAACGCATGAGCCTAACTTTTAAAATGCAGTTATTGTGTGCAGTAATAGAGAGTTACGCTGAGTTTCTTGTTGGCTAGTACTGTAGGAGTAAATCCTTACGAGTTAAAAATTACTTCCTGTGGCATTCTAGCATAACTGGAGTAATGGTCTATTAAGAAATAAGATAAAAAAGCCATAAGTGTTAGAGGTGTAAACGCTACTAAAGGCAATGCAAACATTATACAGCAGTTACTAAAAAAAAACAAATATAGCAAGCTAAAAATAATTTCAAAGTTTAAAGGGAAAAACAAGCTCTCACTTGACAACATTGTTTCTATATCACTAAAATACAATTTAATTGCTGCCACTGCCAGCTGCAAATCACCTGAGCATTAGCAAAAAAAACTGATCTGAAACTGTTTGAAACACGTTATAATGTTGTCTCTCTGGTTTGCATGTCTCTGAAAATTGGCTGTGATGAATTCAGGAAAATGAGAAAGATACATACACAAAACAAGCATATATCAGTGCTTCCTTTTATATATTCTACCATTTTCAGGAACCCTATGGCTTAGGAACTACCATAGCCAAAGATAGCAGACATCTTTGTGTGCAGTTCTATAGACTTTCCTCCCATGGGTGTCTCTAATTACAGCAAGGTTTGAAAGGGAAGAGTACCTTACTTAGCATTATTTAATCAGCATCAGCATCTGGGAAAGCAGAACCATGTTTCTGAATCTTATGAAGGAACATTTATAGTTTTTGTTATTTGCATGCCTAATTACAGGACAATAAGAAATCTTCAAAAGTGTGTACTAAACAATTGCAAGCGGCCAAACCAGCTGAAAGATTAATTCTTTGTATCAAATATTGCCCACTTGTGACGCTATATGCAACTGTCATCTGATAAGTATTGTCCACCAAATGATGACTTTGAATTTGCTGATTATGAAATATCAAAACTACCTGACAAAATCACTATAAGTCTTTTAAAAATTATTTGCATTCCCAGCTCCTCATAAAACTGTACTGAATTAGAACAGACTGAGGCACACTGTAGATAAGTACAATACAGAATTCAGAGGACTTAAAAATACTCACTGAGCCATGATTTACTGAATGCTTCTAAGTATGTACCTAGACTGTTAGGATCTCTAATTACGAGCAAAACATAGTAAAGAATTCTGACTGAATCTGAGGAAAATAAATCCAATTAGGATGGCTTATTAAAGAACTAACTCCATGAATGGAAAGCCTTTATTTCTTTCAAGGCCAGTTTTGGCATCTTCAAAACATTTTGTTGCCAGCATCTTAACTTTCTAACTGCCAGGTCATTGAAGAGAGGGTTTAGTATGCTATACTGCCTGTTCTAATTTCTTAGTCTGAATTTAAAGCTTGTTATTATTTGGTTTTGAGGGAGGCATAACTAGTGATGAGTGATAAGGAAGAGTTCAGGGAGGTGATTTTTTTTTTTGAGATCACTGGTGACTTTAATGACCCTGGACTTTGTGGCAGCCATGATATGAACGCACCAGCTGTACTGACATGTGCAGGAGTCCAATATGCATTTCTTACATGCAGTGAAACAATTTGGTAGTAAGAGGCATCAGTACAGTCAGGAGTGCAGCAATACCCTGTGCATGTCCATGCAAGTATCAGCAGCAATATGTTGATGATCTGCATGAAGACACATTGCAAGAGAAGCTGTCAGGAAACAAAGGCAATTGTACATGGAGTGTGTGCATCTTTCCAAATAGGTGTGGAATGTTGTGAGGAAAAGGCAATCACTTCTAAAATATATAACCAGACAGCAGTTTTAAATCCTCCATAGTGTAGTTAGAAATCTAGCTTCAAGCCTCAGGATTCATTGTTTTCTGCATGACATGTGGAACAGGTACTGTTCTGCTTGGGTAGCAGTTCAGCTATGTGAACAAAAGGAGTTCAGGCAGTGACTGAAGAGCAGACATTTCTCATTCCTTAATTCCAGTTAAGATAAATCCATTCTTTACAGCTTCCTTCACCTACCATAATACATCAGAAAATACATTCCTCTGACTCATCTCAGACCAAAAAAACAGTGATTTTGAGTCCTTAGGAGTGAAAACCAGTATGTGAAAGCAATAGGCATGGGGGAGTCCTTTAGTAAGGCAGGTATCAGCCTTGCTTGTCTCTTGAATTCCACAGCTAATTCTAAGACTAGGTACAAGCACATTTTATGTACAAATGTGTCAGTTCCAGGTGTCCACAGGATCTTTTGTGTCTTTCTCATGAAGCTCACTTTGTGTTTATGGTTTAGATAGAGTAACTGGCAAGGCCCTGAAAGATAACCATGCCATTGTATGACTTTCTGCCTATAGACACTGACTTTTGACTATGTGGCTGTCACCAAGAAAAGAGAAAAAAATAACCAGAAGACAGCAGCCTAAATGCCCTTCATATTGCCTGAAGAAACTGCCCAGTAGTCCAAAATCTTCCAGTTGTTTCCTTTTCCTCTGTTTAAGGATACCTTTCAGCTCAAGCTTTAGGTTGGATTTGAATAATTATTTTTCTTTTCTTCTTCCTTTCTCTTCACTTAGATTTTTCTTTTGTTAAGTAGCGGACCACTGC
This sequence comes from Forpus xanthops, assembly GCA_032466535.1. NCBI lineage: Eukaryota > Metazoa > Chordata > Aves > Psittaciformes > Psittacidae > Forpus > Forpus xanthops. Next base: position 66,484 of record JASSUY010030627.1, on the reverse strand, counting down.
ATGTGGTCAGTACAAGATACAGGATGATAAAGGGGATCGTACTGTTGTAAGTCTATAGGAAAGAAGCAAATTAAGTCACTACTCTGATTGTGGTATAATTTTCAAGTGAACTAATGTAGTTATTTTAGAAAATTAAATAATCTGTGCTTAAATGTGACAAGAATGGCATCTTTTCTCTTTGCCAGTGACAATCGCCAACTTCAACTCCTTTACTTGGAGTGCATCCTCTCCATGTTAAACAGCTCCTCTCCCAGCATGCACCAGCACAAAGGATTCACTGATCTAATATGGTGAGTACATCAGAAGACTAACGCAAATACTCAGCTGGTAAGTATAAAAGGACCTTCTCCCCCAGCCGTACAAACTTGTAATAAATCTCCAGTTGTGAGCAGACCTTGCTGTTAATCAACTATCAGTTTGTTCTGTGCCTCATATAAGATTGGTTAGAACATCGTGCTCAGCTAGCACATTAAATCCCTGTATGAATTATCACTGTAATGAAGTCTAATGTATTTAACTAGGACAGAAAACCTCTTACGCTTTCTGTAATAGTTTGGGTTTGTGTGTGGTGTTAACCAGACATGTATCCTGCTTACTGTAGAAGGGTGCTGTAGAGATTCTTACTAGTCCAATGCAATGATACAGGAAGATAAGCAAAATTAATGTTAGATGGTGTGCTGGTGACCAGAAATGTTTATAACCTGCATCATGTAAGGGCTGAGGCAAAATGGCCTTCCTAGTGCTTCCACTTTATCAAGAAATTCTTTTGTTAATACCCTTTATCAGAAGTCCTGACATCTTTAGTGCTCATATCTGCCTCTAAATTGTTTGATACTATCACCTCAAAGCACCTGAAATAATCCTTTTCCCTCTTTTTGTTTGCAGTAGTGCTTTTTTCCTAACATACAGATAATTAAGTAATAGTAATAAGGCAAGAATGTAACTAATCTGCAGTTCCTTGTAGTCCATGGCCACCCTGTGGCCTTGGCAGGTGATCGTGTTAAGTAAAGATACCTGTGGCTGTTAATGGCAAATGTGTTTCTTTTGCTTTTATCCTGTAATTTTTGAAATGGAAGTATTTTACTTGGGCTCAGTTTAAAGTTTGGAACATGTAGAGGCACCCATAACTTCCCTTGCTGTCAGGAAAATCAGTGGCTGCTGCACCAGAAAGTATTCAGGTTGGTAACGCTTGGCAGTGTTGCACAGGGATCCTGTACTGAGGCCCCTGGAAGCACCTAATGTAACAGCAGAATTCTCTCTTTCATTGCAAACTCATTTCAGAAGATTCTGCCCTTGAATATCACCCAACTGTTTCATTATGCTTATGTGTCTGACTGTGGGGCTATTCCATAAGCAAGGTCACTGAAATAAGCTTCATTAGAAGAAAACACTTCCTGTTTTATTTTAAATTTACATAATTTTGATGATCAAGTGTATGCTGCAAATTTGCAGATGTTTGTATCTGTAACCATGTTTCATGAGGGCAAGCTGTCAGGGGCAGGATTTACTAACCTGCCAAGGAATATGCATCCTCCAGCTACATGCTTAAGATGAAGTGGGGATAAGAAAGGTACTAGGAAAACGTGAAACAGTGTAAACTGCAAGCATCATTTTGAATACATAAAGGTATAAGTACACAGTAATCCCTTAGCTGTCTAGTGAAGCTGTGAATCAGACTGATAACTGTCTTTGTTCTTTAAGGAGGTGTTACCTGCATGCATACAGCTTTCTGGCTGGCACTTTGTAGTCAGTTCTCAGCAGAAGATAAAGAAAGGAGAAGAAAGAGAACATTAAGCTCTGTTCTTTTGACAGTATCCTCTATATTTTATTACAGAAGCACTTCAGTAGGACAACGATGTGTGGGAAATGTTGCTGTTGTAACCAGTGATTGCACCTGCTTTGAGGGAGCTGCATTTCTTATGCAGTGGATTGATATGTTCTGAATTGTACCTGATGGGAAAAAGAAATAAGCAGACTCAAAGTTATCGTTACCTGATGTCTGATTAAAAGCTGTGTTTCCTTCTGTGACTTCCGGAAGCCAAGCTGTTTCAGCAAACACATTAACAGAAACAATAAAATTTCTGTACTGCATAAAAATTTTGACAAAGTAAGATGTACTTATCTGTGAAGATGTGTTACTTTTTATGCTGAATCATTACTTGTCATTGGGTGCTTGCTGTAGCCACCAACTTGTACCTCTGAGGCATGTGGGTGAAAATCAGGTTTGGGACTGCATTTTCATGCAGCACTTTGCTTTTTAAATTAGGGTCTTGTAGTTTGAAGTAAAACATCAAGTGCGTGAGTGCAAAGCTGAACAGCTAGTGGAGCAAAATGCTGATCTGGTTTTGGCTCTGGTTCCGCAGGAAGAGTGATCTGCTGGCATGGAATCATTAAACTTTACTGTTCAGGCAGAAAGGCAATTGAAGGAAGGACAGTGTTTTTAGTGTGTAGTGGCTGATGAGAAGTTACAGTGCTTTGGGTTACTGTAGAGATCTTTATATTCTCAAAAGCTGGCAAAACAGAGAGGGTGCTTACTAAAATACATGCATGTTCAGTTCAGTGATGGAACATCAGGCCTTCTAATTAACACAGACTGGTTTGGGGTTTCTTTTAAGATCCCAAGGTGGACTGAAGAAGAAACACTTAGCAATGGAAACTAGCATTTCTACCTTGTGATATGTTTGCAGTGAAGAAAATAGGCAGCCATGATACCCTATAAATGACAGTGCTGTGCAGCACTATGAATTTGCAAAATCAGTACAATGTTTATAAAGCACCCAAAATATTTCCATATGTACTAGCATTCTGGTGCTTAGGAGATGAAAAAAAGCCTGGTGTAATTTGCTATTCTATCTTACCACTGCTGTTGACTGATCATTAAAGCAAGAGTGTGTATCTCATTTAACCATGGGCTATTTTCAATCTGTTCCTGTGAGATTATTTCTTTCCGGTTACCATCTGCTGCTTTTCTCTTTTCTCAGGAAGCAACTGTGTCCAGCCCTAGTAGTAATCCTGGGAAATCCTATCCATGACAAAACTATCGCCTCTGCCCACAGCAGCATCTGCCTTGAGACTGATTCACCTTCTTCAGGGATCTCTGATCATGGACGGGGTTCAGGTTGTTCCTCCACAGCACCTACCCTTAGTGGGCCTGTTGCACGAACCATATATTATATTGCAGCAGAACTGGTTCGACTGGTGGGGTCAGTGGAATCCATGAAGCCTGTGCTGCAGTCTCTTTATCACCGGATATTGCTTTACCCACCACCTCAGCACCGAGTAGAAGCCATCAAAATTATGAAAGAGGTAGGATAATAACATGTGCAAATCCAGACATGTAAAGCAAAATGTTTATTTAATAGTAAATGTTGCTGATGTGTGCATACCAGTCCATTCATACCTTAGCACTAGGAATGTTGAAATCACTTTTTCTGAGCAAAGCTGTTACATTGAAGCCATTCGGACATACAAAGCCAGAATAGCTATATTTGTCTCCATAATGCAAGCTGCTATGGCAACTCTCAGTGTTCGTGTACTGGTACTGCATGGAGCAGATCTTATAAGTGAGTCTTGACTGCTCTTTTGGGTGAGATACAATATAGTGAACCAGTTCTCAACTTTGTTGGCATCTTTCCCCACTCTCTGCTCTCACCAGAAGGAGATATTCATCCTCGCAGTGTAGTATTCCAGGCATTGAGGTGAATATACGCTTTGATTACATGCCAGGTTTTGAAATAGGGTTTCCTTGAGCTTTATTGGAATAACCACAAGGAGCTGCCATGGCAAGACCTCTTCTGGCCTCCTGCCCAGTGCCTCTGACAGCACTAGAACTGGAGCATTGTGAGACTTCTTTGAGCAGCAGCTGAAATCGTGGCTCCTTCTATTTCACATGTGCGTCTTTCTTCTCATGGTGTGAAACACAAGGCAAATTACATAATTTGGAGGAATAGCAGTCTTTTACATGATTTTAGTTCTAGCTTGTGCATACCGAGGCTGGTCTGAGTCTTAAAATCTCTCCTAACACCACACAGCCACCCACTGGGTTGTTATCTGAACTGGCAGCACCCTGGCACATGTTATCCTCTAATTGGAAATGATAGCAAGATGGAAAATGACGTTTTAGGAAAAGCTCAGTCTAATGTTGTTTCCTGAAGTACATATCTGTTGCCTCTTTCTGCTTATTAATATGGGCTTGTTATTAAAACCTTCTTGTATTTCCTGATGGACATTACCAGGATGCCATCCCACAGGTTGAGTCAGAAGGAATCACTGCAGGGTTCCATTATTTTGTAAATGACTGAAGGAAGGGAAAGGCTTCCTTTGGTATATAATACAATGCAAGATGTTTGGTTTATATTTAGTCATAAAAATTGTCTTGTGCAGTATCAGTTGAAATATATTTAGTCAAAAATGTAAAGCACTGGAGAACATTCTATGTGTGATTCTTGTTGAATATTCTGCTCTTCTCTATCTGCTATTCTACCTATAAAGAGCTTTCAGAAGGAGAACATCAGTGTGCTGTTTTCCTTTGTTGTGAGAAGTTACAGTACTGCTACCTCGGGATCCAGGGCCTGATAAAACTATGACTCATTCATTGTATTTAAATAATGCTGAGATAATCCTCTAGTAACTTCTGTTCCCTTTCTTTTCAGATACTTGGCAGTCCTCGGCAACTTTGTGATTTAGCAGGGCCCTGCTCTTCTGAGTCAGAGTCCAGGAAGAGGTCTATTTCTAAAAGGAGGTCACATCTGGATCTTCTCAAGCTGTATGCTTTGTTTCTTCCTTTAGCCTCTTCTCTCTTAAACCTATGCACACAGGAGACTTACACAATTGTATCTTCAGAAGCATGCCAAAATATGAGCCAGGGTAATCTCCCTGGTTTAAATAAGCTGTGAAAATGGAAGAAGGGTTTGTTGTCAGTCTGGACCTGTTTGTAAAGGCCCATAGATAACTACCTTGTAGAGTTTGGCAAAATATCCAAATATGTTGGTTTACGGTTGGAAATTCTTGGGTTTGTGTCCCTAACTTTGCAATGACAATTTAAACATTGTCAGGTTGAGCAAGAAGGATTCTCAGTTCTGATCTTTAGATCATATTTTGTAGGAAAATAATTTTCAGGACACAGATTTAAATTTAGCTTCAGTTAGGTGTTGAGGGATTCTTTTTCAGTGTAAGTGCTTGTCTGCAAGGGCAAATATGCTGTGCATGCTGATAAAATGCACGGTAACTGTTTCCCTGGTTGGCACTCCCTTTATAGAATAGCTATGTCCACCTGCAAGACTTAATTCATTTTAATACTAGTTGTCTTTCTCAGGAGTGTCTTACAGGATAATTTTGCTTCTTTTTTTCCCTGGTTATGATTATGGAGGGATGGTGTTGGATGATAGTGATGTGTTGACTACATGTGCTGCATCACTGAAATAAACTCTGTTTAATTGTAGTATCATGGATGGAATGACAGAAGCGTGCATCAAAGGTGGTATTGAAGCATGTTATGCTTCAGTGTCCTGCGTCTTTGCCCTTCTTGGAGCATTAGATGAGCTGAGCCAAGGGAGGGGTCTTAGTGAAGAGCAAGTCCAGCTGCTGCTTCGACGCTTAGAAGAATTGAAAGATGGGACTGAGACAAGCAGGGACTCCATGGAGATCAACGATGCTGACTTCAGGTGGCAGAGGCGTATCCTGTCCTCGGAAAATCCTGCCTGGGAATCAGCAAATGAGAAAAGTCCTGATATTAGCATTAGTGTTACCACAGACACTGGTCAGACCACTTTGGAAGGGGATATGGGACAGACAACTCCAGAGGATAATCCAGAAAGTAAAAAAAACTCACTGCCATCTCCAGCTGTACATGAAAGCAGAGAGATTCATTATAGAGAACCAGAATCAGAAACTATTGACCAGCCAGATGTTGTTCAGAGAAGCCATACCATAGTCTATCCAGATATAACTAACTTCTTATCGGTTGATTCCAAGACCCGGTCCTATGGATCCAGATACAGTGAAAGTAACTTCAGTGTAGATGACCAGGACCTTTCTAGGACTGAATTTGATTCATGTGATCAGTATTCCATGGCAGCAGAGAAGGACTCTGGCAGGTCAGATGTCTCAGACATAGGCTCTGACAATTGCTCCCTGGCTGATGAGGAGCAGACACCACGGGATTGTCCAGGACACAGGTCCCTACGTACTGCTGCTCTGTCTCTGAAATTGCTGAAAAACCAAGAAGCAGACCAACACAGTGCACGACTGTTTATCCAGTCACTGGAAGCTCTTCTTCCTCGGCTTTTATCTCTTCCCAGCATAGAGGAGGTGGATGGAGCACTTCAGAGCTTTTCTTCAACATTCTGCTCAGGTTTGCAAGCAAATATTTACTGTCTAACTAGCATGCACACTGTGACAGCACTGTACACGGATTCTTGCGTAGGATTTTATTTTCAGAGAATATATCCAGAATAAGGAGGCTTGTGTACTACAAAGCACGTTCCTCCACAGCAGCACACTTCATTTAGGGCAAAGCAAATGGAATACACAGGTACTGATTCAAAGAGAGGTCAGTCCATTGACTTAACAGGCTCTGGATTATGTTCACAGTCAACAGAGAAATGGAAGTTTCTATATCAAGATACCCCTTTACAGGTTTGCAAAGATCTGTTGAGAAGATCTGCACATGATGTCATTAAAGAGAGGCTGGGCCGTCACCTATTTTGAAAGAGTTTTAAGTAGCTTAGGACATCCCTGTATTAATATTGGTAATGCCAGCCTTGCAAAGAAGGTGATAAAAATTCTGCAGCAGTAAGCTCTTGAAAGGATAAGAAAAGAGGAACAACTGTCTTCTTCACTTTTGTTTTTCTTAATACTGCTATTCAGTATAACAGGAAGTGCGAAGCTCAAAGTCTAGACCAAGTGAAAAGTAATTAAAAATCTTACCTTTTAAGAGATTAAATTCCTGCAATTTTTTGAGGGTTAGAACCTTTGGGATATTGATTTGGTCAATCATACAGAAAAATGCCATGCAAAGGTCAGTTTCTTCTGTTGATAAAATGTGCATAAGTTTGTATATATATGTGTGTGTGTATATATACAAACTTTATATTTATATATATTTAGAATTATGTCTTTTTCCTGACATTGGCCAAAGTGGAAACGTTTGTTAGAACGTATTTCTCTGTTTCTTTAACTTAATTCACTACAATTGCTTTTCCTGTTGCTCCTCTCCTAATCATTGCTTCATTCATTTGTGCTCTTTCACACACATTAAACTCATACAGAGTAACAAAAAATGCCTCCCATCATCATACAGCATAATTTAGATATGAAGCTGGGTGAATAAGCTAATTTTCTTGACATCTTGTCTAAATGCTGCCCAAATAAGCCCTAAATCAGGAAAGTGGTAGATAACATTCTTAAGAAACACTGGCCATGTTATAACACAGAAAGGAGAGATCTTAAAAGGGACTTTCATATTCATTACATTCTTAATTGAGGTACTCAAAAGCATCCTTTCTGCCACAAGGGATTTCTTTTTCCTGAAAAAGATCAATTTTGAGGTTATAATAAAAAACCAGAGCTCTCATTCAACATTTAGTGCACCTGTTCCCTCATCTATGAATGAGTGTACTGCTTCTTTTCTCTTTTGCTTGTCAAATCCCTTTAGAATGTTTTAAAGGGTTGGAAAAGGTAAACCTAGCAGACTTCTAGATCTTAAACATGGCTTTTGTTGTCACTCATTATGACTAATACAGTAAGAAAGGTGAAAGAATATAACTCAATTTCTGCATTAAGTGGATAATTTCTGGTTTGTGCATCTCTCTTAAAAAGATACCTAGTCTTGTGCTTAGACTTGAATTGAGAAAGACCTTTCACTTTCCTAAAAAAGTCACCGTCATGGCTAAATTTGTACTTCAGAATGCTTCCAGTATGATTTGGTGAAGTATTTTCTAGCAGAGGTCACTCAGTAAGGAATCATGGAAAAATTACAGTAGCAAGTTACTGTGTTAAAATAGCTAGGAGGAGGTGTCCTGGTGTTTTAATAGAACTGTGGCTGTTAGAGTAATTTTATGCTCTCACAAGATACATGTAGTTCATGTTTTAGCTGAACACCTGGAATGAGACTCAGTCCAGCTGAAACAGTCCCTTAACTTGTACCTCAGACATTAAGCAAAAGTCCTTTAGTACTCCTGAGGTAAGGACTTACGTTCCTGTGTAGTGAGAGAACCTGAGTCTGAAGACCTGTAGGGAGAGACTTGCTAACATTGAAACACATACCTGGGGCTAAGAGCATCCCCCGGAGAGTTTCAAGGTGCCAGTCTGATCTGCAGGTGTAGGCAATGTTTGAGTCCTTACTTCAGGACTCCATTATTATCACCAACAGCTCAAGGCATAAATTAGAGAATGAAGTTAGAGGAACTGGTCATATTCATTTTATGTACAATATCTATTCGTCTATAATTCCTGAAAAATACATTAGGAAATTTGACTATTGGTTAAGACTGAGTTGAGAAAAGACAGAGGTGCAGTTCTGAGAGCAGTCAGAAGCTGTATTTTTGTGTTTCTAAGAGACCTATTTAACTGCTTTGTTTAATTTTTGAAATTTTCTTACAATTGGAGGCAGGAATACATTAGCTACAATTCAGTAGTCTTTCCTACAAATCAGGTCCTTAAATAGTATTTTAATATATTTTCACGGGTTTGAAAGGTGATGAAAGGAGGTAGGACTCTGAGGCACTAGCATGGGAGCGTAAGCATGGAAAAAGTGATGTCAGCTAAGCAGAGCTGTAGTGAAACTAAGATTTGGAAGTCACTTGGTTAAAAACCTTCCTAAGCTACAGTTTTCATCTTTCCTCAGAAAGTTCCTTCTTGTTGCTAGATAAAACCAATGCCAAAAAATTTTCATAGTCATACTGGAGTCTGTCTCAAAAAATACAATATTTTCTGAGAAGTCTCAACATTGTCTTGACTTGCACAAAGCAGTAAGTTTGCATTTTTTCAGAATCTCCTTTACCTGACCAATTTAAATGACCTGTTGTCTCTGTTGAGACAGTGTGCCAACCTCATTGTTTATTATAGGTGGCAGATTTTTATAATTGATATAGAATATAATCAGTATTCTCTTAATTCAGATGTAACTATTCTCAAGAACTACAGTGTCAAGGGATTAATTCAAAAGCTATGTGCCATTATGTGAATAATCCTAGCAAACATTCTTAGTGCCTCCTTTCAGTTTTGATTCCATAGTTTTGAGCAGCAAGGTTTTCATGTTGGTAAGCATCATTGCAAGTTTGCACATCATGTAGTCTGCTTTTCAGAGCTCAGCATCTCTTAAAAGTAGCTGTTTATTGTCCCATACGTTAGCAGAAATTAGGCACTGTATTTTTCCCAAACGCTTTAGGGTGCTCAGATACATACCCACTAAGCAATAGCCACTTTTATGTGCAGTTGTACACCTTCCTTTTTAATTGTAGTCTTGGATAGGAGGTTGCATGCATTTTAAAATATTTTAATGCAAAATAAAGTGGCTGCTTTTCTTTTTTCGTTTACATACCTGCCTGCCTTAAAGTTTTTATTACTTTAGCAGATTCTAGTCCTCAAGGTAGATATTTGAGAGATGAAACATCAAATCAATTCTAGCTACATCAATATCATAATCCTCCATCCAACAAAGTATTAATATGCATCTTTGCCTGCAGTGATGAAGGAGTCACTGGAGCTACTCACAGGCTACTTACAAGCGCATAGTTGCAGTTTTGGTACTAGGTAGTTTCTCTGTCAACATTCACCATAAGAAATCTATCCCAAGCACACGCCAGCCCATCTGGGTATGGTTTGTGGCCAGCCCTATCACCCCTCTTCCACAAAGGTTGCTCCTTGAACAGCTATTCATTGTTTAGACCCACCCTGGAACAGTTACTCTCTTTCTAAATCCGCCCTTGAACAGTTACTCACCTTATCCACGCCCCCAAAGTGACGACAGTGGAAAGTCCGAGAAGGCAGCAGCACAGAGCTTTCAAACCCTCACGAGGCAAGAAAAACATTTGCTTCTTTTCTGTATTTGGATTTTTATTTACTTTTTTTTTTTTATGTTAATGGTTTGTTGTATTCTGTTGAAGAAGAGATGTGAGCTTTATGGCGGGAGGAATATATTCACAGTAAACCACTGCAGGAGCTGGCAAATGACACAGCTTTGCTTCACCATGTAACTAACCTTGGAAGCTGTTTTTTTCTTTTGTTGTTGTTTCATTTCAAATGTTCCTCTAGGATAAAGCTTATTCCTTAATCTTCCTTAATTACATTATATGAATGGGTTTCACAGTTGATGTGAAAACCATGAAATATTATGGGTCATGTGGGGGGTCTAGTATGTCTAAGTGTTTTCATGGCTCAAACTACAGATCATGGAAATTCAGTTAGGTATTGCTCATACTTGATTTATGTTTTTCTACAGCTGACTCAAAGGAAAATATATGTCCTGTCCATCCTACCTGGGAAGAAGGGATTGGGCCACTGGGCATGATTCTAGGATGTCATTTCATACAAATAGTGTTTTCAGGAATACTGAGTGCTTAGAGGAGGCTTATTGTCTGACAGAGCTGCAAGTACTCAGCTATCTAGTAGGCAGGTCTTGTATGAACTAAACAAGGGTTGGAGTTGTAATCAGATCCAGCCAGGTTGGCCCCAAATATTTATTCACATACCTTTTGGCCATGGAAAGCGTGACAGTTACAGCCTGATTCTGCAAGGTGCTGAACACTCCAGTGTACATCCAACAGCTCACTTAGCTAAGGCAGATTTACTGGGGGGTTAAAAGGCTTGTCACCCCATTAGCACCATTTGGTGCAATGTATGCTCAGTAAAATACTGCAGGCTTTGCCTCTGCTTGTTCCCACCTCACCTTTCCAGTTAGCATTTCAGATATATCTTGTGCTTTGCTTTGTATCTGGCAGTCATCCTAATGAATGCTGATGCTCCTTGTGTATTTCAAATTTAGTGTGTTGCTTTGCTGGACTGTGACTGGAGTGTTCAGTTTGCCTTTTGCAGCACTGTGTTCTAGATGGACTACTTATTTTTCTATTCCCTGTTCTAGTTCTACATTTAGTAGTGTAATTTCTACTGATGATTCATTAACTGTTCTAGCAATCTATTGCTGCTGAAATGCTAGGGTTGGTTTCTGATCTTCTTTTTTCCAGGCAAAATCTGTGTAAAATGTGAGAGCTCACATGGTGTTTTTGTTAGGTATGATGCACTCACCAGGATTTGAGGGAAACCTAAATTTCAGCTTCCAGACTCTGATGAATGCAGACAGTCTCTACATGGTCTCACATTACACTCTGCTGCTCAACCTAAAATTGGCCAACTCTGATTACTACAGGAAGAAACCTGCCCAAGCCCCTGTGTTGCTGGTGAGTTGGAGAATATGGGAAAACTGTTAAAAATCCCAAAATTTTTTTTTGCTTCTTTTCTCATGAAACAGCCCACACATAAAGCCTGCAGGCTTCTTGCTAAGTGGAGAAATAATAATTGCAAATGAAGTGTTCTCCAAGCTGCTTATGAATGCTGCATGATAAATGTCATGCGTCTGAATTACACAGCTTCTCTATAATTTGGGGGGGGGAAGGGGAGGGAGGGGAAGAGTCCTGCACTCCTCATAGACATTCACAATGTTTTGTTGACAGAAAACAACAGCACTGAGTACACAAACACTGAAAGAGCTCTAAGGTTCAACTTGGCCAAAACCACTGAGAACTTTCACCTAAAACCCAGACTGTCTTTGTATGACAGAGCCACCAGAGCACATCTGAGCTATTTTTTCGGGTGCTTTCTGCTTTGACTCTTCTGCTGACCAGCATTCCCTGCAAGCAGGGGTGCCTGGCTTGGGGCTGGTACCTATGCGAAGGGAAACCATCAGCTGCAGCACCGCTCAGTCATGGCCCACAGGGGAGCTGGAAACAATAAACACCCAAACACCACCGTCCCCGGGTGCTACAGTGCAGAGAGGTGATGATTTAAGGAAAAAAATACAGTGGTTGCAGGGTATGTTATTTCCTCTTCCAGTATTTATCGTCCATAGCAAACATGTATGTCTGGCAGCTGTAGTGTACGTTATTAGCATCGCTTATTAGTCAAAGTCAACAATTCTTGTTAAAAATGATACTTTTCAGAGTTTTACAGAACACAAGGTGCCCTTCACTGAAACAGCCTCGGTTTCAGTGTCCTTAATACTATCAGGCTGGGTTTGATTTTTCTCTGTCTTCAAGATTCACCTAGAATGATGTAGCAGACAAACTATAGCTCATAGGCCACTCATGCACAGCGCTGGTACTTATTACCTCACGTGGATCTGCACAGGAGGCAGTGTGGAAAACAGATCTGGGTAGCGCTGTCACATGTCCTACCCAGACCTCCACTGGAAAAGGAAAAGGTATGAATTGCAAACCAAAACCTAGTTTGTTTACTTAGCATTTAGCTGAACAAAACGCATCTTTAATGGAGGAGTTACTTCTCCCATTGTCTGTTTTTGTGGCTGGGCTACATATATTTTATAGCTGCCTGTGATAGGACAAGTGATCGGGGGCTGTTCTGTTTCCAGATGCTTCCTCAACTGAGATGCTCAGGCAACAAGAGAACAAAACATCTTGAATATTTCAAGCTGTTTGTTCAAGCCTTGTGCATATGATAGCATGTCATATGGGCCTGTGTAAGGACCGTTTTCAGACCTTATTAGAGCTAAGGTAATTAGGTTGTTTAAGTGAAAAGCAGGGCTGCAGAGACAGACATTTTCCATCCCTGTGTTGTTAGGCACCTGGCAAACAGCACTTGGGCTGGCAGGACTCAGCTGACCTATCTCCATCTTCAGCTGCATAGGTCTGACTGCCCATGTACACTAAAAACACCTCTCTCTGTCTTGGCTCTGTTTTTGAACCCAAACAGAACTGGGTAGTGCAGTACAAACCATGACTGATTGGCCCTCTAAAATCAGGGCATGGATGTTAAACCAGCCCTACCCTCACAAAAGCCATGGCATTTTAATTATGAACTATAATAAAGGCACTGAATGAGACCCAGTGTAACCCAACTGCCACATCCCTAGCTTGATTCACTGTTTATTAGGTTAAAGGGGAAGAAGGGGCACACCAAAACTGCAGGATGGTTTGAAAACCAGCAGAAAGCTGTCCAAATCACACCCCTTTTCCCAAAGAGGGGTCGAGAAACTGAGGCTGGGAGGGATACAGTCTCTGTGGTGTGGTGCAGGCAAGCTCATCCATCTAATTTTCATCCTCTCTTTTTCAATACATTTTGCTTTGAAGAGAAAAAAGAATAAAATTCTGATCTCCTGGATAGATCAAGAGGGAAATATATGGTACAAATTGAGAGCTTCATCGTTTTAACCCACTGTAGCATACATGTCCCACTCACTGGGTACCCAGGATGCAAGGTAGAGATTAAAGGCAATTTATTGGAGGAGAAAAATACCTGATCCAACCATATAACAAGCACAAAGAAGCCTGCATTCCTTTCAACCTGGCCCAAACCGAGCAGAGTTGTTTTCAGCTCCTATAATAAGTTCTTCTGCATAGCACAGCACTGGTGTCTATCCTAGTGAATGTGTAACTGCAGGCTACACAGATGTGCTGAGTTTGGTTAAAGGTTGTGCGTCCATCCCTGGAACTTTCTATGCAGCCAATGCTAAGCTGTGCTCAGGTTTCATTGGGTCCTGTCTTGTCCCCTCAGCCTGTGATGTAAATTAGCTTTGCGCAATGCCACTGCAACAGGGCCCTGTGGAAAGGGCCCTCCATGGAAAGGGCATAAATCCAGCTGCAATCACAACACCCCACACCAGGGAAAAGAAGAGGAGCTTGCTGGAGGGGGGACGGTGTCGGAGGGGTACCACACATCAGGCCCAAAGCAAGTAAGCACACTTACTGGATTTGCTTTGAATGCCAGTTGTTCAGCTCCGATTTTCCTGCTTTTCTGAGAGGCTTGCGTCTTTCTCCAGGGAAATAAATCAGGCTGGCTTTTCACAGAAGGGTTCATAGTGTAAATGCTGGCAGTGAGAACTGCTCCTCTTCAGCTCATGGTGGCTCTAGCAGCTGTAAAGAAGTAACCACTGGGCACCAAAAGTGCCTGATGGCTCAGCCTGACTGGGTGGCACATTGTCACCCTCCTGGCTGCCGCAGGAAAGGTTAAGAAATGCTTTGAAAGAATTGCAAGGTGGAGACAACAGGGTGAGAAGGGCAGTGCCTCTAACTTGTGGCCTTTTGGCTCATTTTTCTGAGCTATCCCAGTCTGGAAAATGCAACAAGCAGTCTAGAAATGCACTAGCACAGTGGCTGGGCTAACTCTGCAGTGAAGTGGAGAAGGCACATCCCAGGATAATTTTTTGACTGGTCATAAGCAATGAGCTCTGTGATACATGTCACTTGCTGCCAGCAGGACTGGGGAGGTGAAGACAGCAGGGAGCAGAGGGGATGGCAGCACCCACTGCTGCTTCCTACATGCTAATTTAGGAGATGGGGTGGCAGTTGATGGGGAAGAGCAATCCTTAGATGTAAAGATCTACAATAGGCGCTTGCCTGAATACTCCTGAGGAGCAAATAGTTTCAGGAATGACTTGCAGGCACCGGCTAGGGAGAAGTTCAGAAATCCCAGGGGACCATCACAACAGCAGAAACTCCATTTGCAAACCAAGCTGTTAGACGCCTACAGCCTTGGTATGCTTTAGCAAGCATATGTACTTAGCAAGGTATGTCTAATTACCAAGCATCTGCATGTCTCAGGTTTTGTATTTGCAAGAGAATGGCGATACTGCAAACTGGAGTATTATTAAGCATGAAAGACTCAGCGATCTCTCAGCGAAATGACTGTGGTTATACATTGTAAATCAGGCTAGGAAGGTGCCAGGGCTTGAATGACTGGATTTAAACACAAATACTTCCACTCTGTGTGAATGAAAGTGTTGGTGAGACAGACATTGCACTGTGTCTTCTCAAAAGGCTCAGGCTGCCAGAATTACAATACCTGACATGCTGGTGCAACTCAAAACATCTTGGAGAAAGGCAGTGGAGAGCAGAGCTTGGCTACTGACTCTGCTGTTAGCATTCTACCTATCCAGTGAGTTCTGCAGAGCTTGGAAAGGGCAAAAGAGGGGGAACAGAGCTACAGTAAACAACAAATTACTATTAGAATAAAAATACAGCTCTGAACAGCAGCATTTTGACCAAGGATAAGTGTTATAGATGTGTAATTTCCAATGCATTTGTATTTCAAATATACAAATTCAGAGTCATATACTGCAAATCCAGGGAGGGTACAGCAGAGTTGTTGGTTACCAAAACATTGGATGCAGGAAAATCAAGAACTACAAAAATGCAAAATTTGACAGTGGGTTTGCACGGATGTGTAACTATCCTGATTCTGTGATTCTATGTTTGTGCATGTGTGCCCATGCCTTTCTCATTCCCAATATGCACCAGATCTTTTGTGCCAGAACACCAGGGACATCCACTTACAGTAAAATCCTCTAGTCCTCATCAGGAAAAATGGGAGCAGCAGGTGGTCCTTTACTACAGGAGAAGTACCCTTCTAAGCCTGTGTTCAGATAAAGAAGGGGATATGTAAATGGCTTTAGTGTTGGCACATTTGTGTAAGGAAGCCTGGAGTATTTTTGCCTAGGAGTTCGAACAAATGTTTGTGCTGGGCTATGAGAACACAAAATGCTCTTCTACTGCTCTTCTGCTGACTATGCAGAAAAAGGGGGAACATTCAGTGGTCAGACCTTAAGAGCCCTGGTTTCCAAACCAACTTCCCGTGTTACAGCAGGCAAATTGCTTAGCCTGTCCATGTGTCAGCAAGATTCAGTGTAGCAGTTTACAGAGAGTGCTCTGATCAGGTCCGAGGGGCAATATAGCTGCATTATTATAATGTTTTGACAGAACTAGTACACTCCAGTTTGCAAGCACAACCACATTGCTTCCCATGCTAAATCCTTAGGGTACTGCAGTGGGTAATGGGGTCAAACCTGTGCTTAGCACTTCCCCACCTGCTGTCACTGAAACTGGTGGCCATCTCACGCTGGGCTTTAAAGGGGGCACAGACAGACTAAATTCCTGCCTCTGTAGCTCCAATGCAGCACAAATACCTCACCCTGCAAGTAAAAAAACCTATATTCACCACAGGATGATCAGTCTTCTTTCCTCACGACTTTTTCTTTCAGCAGGCACCGTGGAGTCAAGTCTACAACATGAATCTGGTAGCAGAACTGCTCTGTTTGTTGGCATGCCTCACCACATTGACTTGTGACCGGGTCTATGTCCACCCTTTCAATCTGTTTTCTTTCAAGAAGAGCACCTGTGAGGAGCTGGAAAGCCAGGTTCAGGAGGGAAAGAAAACCTTTGTACCTGTCTCCATTGAGTCCCAAACCTCACCTGCCTATGAAGATGACCTGAACAAGGAAAAGCTGGAGGCCCCAAGCCAGGGTGGCCAGGGGCAGCAGGCACTGAGCTACTTAAAGGAGTTTGTGCACCTCCTGGGCATGCGGTTTTACAGCACGCTGCGGGAAGTGCGGCAGGGCCAAAACCTGCTCCTGTCCCCAACTAGCCTTTATGGCTCCTTGGTGTCTTTCTACCTGGGTGCCTCAAACCAGACGGCAACTGATTTGCAGGGGTTGCTGGGATTTGTTCCCCCCTCTGGAGACCCTGACTGCATCTCCCGGGTGTTTGGGCAGGAAGTCTTCTCCATCCTGAGGATGATCGAAAAGCTGGTCAAGAGCAGGGATGAGGAGCTGCAGTTTTCCAAGGTGCTCTGCCTGTTCTCTGCCCCTGGTGTGCCTCTATCCCTACTGTTTGTGAAGGACTTGCTCCCTTCTGCTGATGCTCTCTACACCCGTGCTGTTGACTTTACAAACCCAGGCGAGGCAGTAAAGCAAATAAATGCCTTCATGGAGGCCAAAAGCAATGGCCGAAGCAGGTGCTTACTGACACACATTGATCCATCTGCTGACCTGCTGTTTGCAGTGGATGTCCGCTTGGCAGGTATGAGGAAGCAATGCTTATTTGGGGTTGAAGGTTGGTGAAGGACAGGGTAGTAGTCCTGCTCCTGGGAAGGCCACAGGGAGCTGCTTCAAAGACAGTGGTGCTGATTTGTCCTGTTTCACAACTGGCACAGTATTAATGGACTCAGTCCCAAAGTCATCAGGAGAGCTTTGAAATTTTGCAGAATCTTTCCTAAGACTATCTAAAATCAATTACTATCCCACTTCGATGCTTTTAGCTATCTAAATGCTCAATTCTTTTTTTTCCTTTTAACTCTGTTATAGTCTTGACTTTTGCTATCCTGTGAGAATAGATTCTGCAGGTTATACAGACCCTGTGAAAGCAGTTCCTTTCTGCTTGCATCCCTTCCCATAAGATAAGACAAAAAGGTGAACAACTGTCTTATTCTTTGTTTTGCTTACACTTTTCACATCTTCTACCTGCTGCTTCTTTTTGGTGAAGTTATAGTAGGTGAAAGTGCATAAATGTGCCTAAAGCTTTTATGCAAGCTCATTTAAGAGGCAAATGTTCTTAATGCTAAATCACTCACTACATATTAAATATGTTAGGGTTCAGCATTTAGCTGGATTTATTGGAGAACAGACATATTAACAGTAGAGCTGGACCAGCTCCCATTTTATGTTAATTATTTTAATGTAAGGAGTTCTTCTCTTTAACACAACATACACATCTGTTTTCCTAATTCCCTAATGCCACCACACAGCAGTGTTGAGATTTCTGATCTTTGCCCTTGTCAGTGATGGCAGTAGTTTCTTTAATGCCAACAGGACTACCTGCCTAACTGGGCAGCAGCACTGGTCTATGACAGTGAGCAGAAAACATGCTGAAATGCAAAGCTGCATAGAAGCAGCAGGAGGCAAGAGCAAGGCTTCCCATACTTTTGAACTGGATAAGAAATATACAAAGTTTAGCGAGTATTCAGGTGTGTCCTTTCTAACCTCCTTGGCTCAATTGACACGTCAAAGTTGTTCTTACTACCTTCCTCATTGCTCTGGACCATTAGATTGCCAAGGGCTTATGATACCTTCTCACTCCTGAGCCCATCCAGCTGCTGAAAGCACTCCTGCAGCAAGGCTGATGGATGTGCTCCCAAATGTACCGTCAACACAACTCAAGGGATGGAGAGGAAATCTAAGTAAACCCTCCACTGTGAGGAAGCAGGCAACAGAGGAAGCAGTAACACTGTTCCTAGGAAAGGCCACAAAGCCAGCAGAAACACAGCAGCTTTGGCCGCAGTCCTGATGGCTGTGGTTCTTGTGCTGTGAGCTTGCACCAGCCCCTGCCTCATGCCACCAGAAAGCATATTAAAGGCAGGATACATATTTTTATAGCAGTTAAATTTGATTTTATACACACAGTTCGTCTAATACATAGTGTGCTGGTTTTAAACAAACACATATACTGGCTGACGGGCAAAGGAGGGGACTGAAGGAAGAATCAATTTCCTCTTTCTCAATCTGTTTTTCAGTGAACGTTAAGCAAGCCTCCCGGCTGAAAGAGGCTCAGGAGTTCTGGGTGGATTCAGATACGAAAGTCATGGTCCCTATGCTGTCATTTGTGGGGACATTCAACTACAAAACTGATGCCAGTGGGACTTTTTCTGTGGTCGAAGTGCCCATCAGCAAGACCTTGCTGCTGGTGCTGCTGCAGCCCACCAATGACAGCGATGTGGAACTGCCGCTGCAGTCCTTGGCCTGGCTCCAGGAACTCTCTCCAAGGTAGGGCTTGGGCACAGGCATCCTCCCATAGGGAAGAATGAGACAGGGGCACTGCATAGACCTGCCTGCTCACTAACCAGAGCTTGGATGCTGCCAGGTGGGGTTTGACATTGAGCACAAAGAGAAAACTCCTGTAAATCCATGTCACGGGAATGGAACTAGATGACCTTAAAGTTCCCTTCCAACCCAAGCCATTTCATGATAAACCCAGTGGGCCTCACTCCAGGGAAGCTAGACTTCAGAGGGATAGGCTTATTGTCTGGGAGTATTTCAAGAAAATGAGCAACAGGACCCATGAAGTGGGATGATCTGAGGTTTAATAGCATACCCAGGGGAGATTTAGGTTGACTTCCCACTTGGAAACAGTAATGTGGTGCCCATTGGCTCTTGGTAGCTGTCTGTCCCCACACACGGAGCATTTATTGCAGCTGTTACCACAAGCCTGCTCCCCAGGAGTACTCAAACATCATGCTTTCACAGTGGAGAGCATGCACTCATTTGTGTCTCCCTCTCTTTTTTCTGCAGAGAAATTAAATTAACACTGCCAGAGTTAACAATAGAAAGCAGCTCTGACCTACAGGAACTTCTTGCCAATATGGAACTGCCTACACTGCTGGGGAAGGGGGCAGATCTCAGTAGAATAAGTGATGCCAATTTCACAGTTGGAAAGGTACAGTACATATTACTGGCACTTAAAAACTATGCGTCCTGCTCAGTTTCAGCCACTTTAACTGCATGAATTTACCTAGGACAAACCAGTCAGAGGCACGTGGGACATGCTCAGCTGGGGACTTTTAAGATAACTGGAAGATAAGAATACTCCTTAATTAACCTATCAGCAGCAAAAGGTTTACCTTCAAACTATTCAAATTTCATCACAGCACAGACACAACAAGCAACAGCCAGATGAAGTTTGGGATACAAGTGTGCTAGGTACTGTATGTACAAGCTAGACTGCATTTGTTACCACCTCCAGCTCAAACACCTCCAGGCACCACAGCTGGAGCACATAGTATAGGCTGCAGCTCCTGGGCTGTTGAGGACAATGCTCCATCACTTTAGAGTCTACTCCCAGACATGGCACACACAGGGGTGCATGCAGCACACAACCTCACCTGAAGACAGCCTCCAGCGTTCAAGCCCCAAGGGTAAGGAGGGAGAGCTTGAAGGAGAGGGTTGTCTTTCATAAAAAGAAAGCAAATTATGTTAAATTATTAAGCAGTTGTAGAGCTTTTTCACATGTTCTGGAACAAGTACTCCAATGTCTTTTCTAAACCATCCATGGAGTCTATCCTGTGCTGCTAAGTTATTATTTCATATGCTTTATCATTTACTCAAACTTTCATTTGTTTCTTCACTGTCATGCTCTGATGTTACTTGTGTATTTTGCCTTGCAGGTAATAAATAGAGCCTTTTTCAAACTGGCCAGCGATGGAAGAGGTCAGACAGAGGACCCCACAGCACAGAAGGAAGACGCGGTGTTCCTGGATGTAACGCTGAACAAACCGTTCCTTTTAGCTGTTTTTGAAGAGAAGACAAGGGCAATGCTTTTCCTTGGCAGAGTAACAAACCCTCTGCAAGGGGTTTAAAGGCAAGCACAGGGGATGGCAAGGGTGGGAAATGATGCACATTTCCCATCACATTTTTCTTACTCATCAGCTATTTTTATGACCTCATTGAGTGCTCTACTTGGCTTTGAGATGAAGCACGTTGTGTTTGAAATACAACTTTTTGAAAGCTAAAACACTGCAACATTTCACCCCTGTTCACCTATTTCATGTGAAATGACCCAAACTCTCCTCCAGCTTCTCTTCTTTCCTTATTCCCACTTTGTCCCCTTTCTGCTCCCAGCTCCCTTTTTTGATGCAGTGGGGACAAAGTAGTAGCCAGCAGGGCAGTGACTTCAAAGACAGTTTTATAAGCATATGCAGCATTTACTACAGAAAGGTACAGAAAAGAACCTCTTCATTCTTTAAGAGGTTACCTTGTAATTTTTACTTCAGTTTTGCAAGAGACCCCTTTTTTATGTTAAAGTTTTACTGTTACCCACAGAGATTTCTAGCTTCATCAGCAACATTTTCCTTTAACATGCTGCCAACAGCATGGGCAAGCTTCACTTGTTCCACTGAGACAAGATTTTTTGCCTTGGAAGCAAAAACACATTCAGAGTTTCTTCTTCCTGCAGCTCAAATTGATACATTAATTTCTTAACTCTGTGGAAAAAGCTAAAAATAGGAATTTTGGAAGCATTAATGAACTGTGATGGATAAACTCTCATTGCCTGACAGAATTATCCCTGATTTTTTAGAAAAAGAAAGATGAGGCCTACTACTCTAATACAATTCCATTCCTTTGATTACTTTCTAACCTGAGAGGCATTTATAACAGACTTACAATGAAAACATTACTGGTTAGAGCCCAGATCCGTAAACTTTAACATATATAAACCATATGTTCTTAAAGAACAGTATTAATGGCAAAAATCTATACTAGTATAAATGGTGGATGTGCTGCTATGCATGAACGAAGAGGTTTCAGTGATCCAATCCAACCCTTAATGGAGTCATAAAGGTTTGAACCATTAAACTGGAACAATAAATTATTAGGAGATTCTTGTATTAGGAAGCGAGGAATTGGGAGTGAAATCTTGGTCCTAAGGAAACCTCTCTGCGGAACAAAGATTTCCACCTCTCATCTCTAGATTTGTCTTCAGCACTGATGGCATTTGGAAAATAACTGTACACCTCTTTGGTGTATGAGGCCAAAGGTATCCTACAGAGCACAGCATCTCATTGTCATCCACAGTGGCCTGAATGTCTCTCCAACCCAAAACCCAGTATTGCCAGTGGCTTACTGTTGGTGATGTAGACAAGTGACAGATCCTTCAGAAAAGACTAATAAATAACGCAACTCTCGAGAATACTGGGATTTCAAGTGCTATGACACAGCAGCCACATATTTACCTGATTATACAGTTATGTATCTCAGATGCTCTAACATCTAAATACTGTACTTGTATACAGAAGTAATTAACTATAAATATGCAGAGATGGAAAGATGCAAATAAACCCACTTCCAAGTTGCTTTGCCACAGTTCAGTTGGATTTATGTCCATAAATATTCTTTCTTCTGGCTTCTGAAATTTGCTCCAATTCAGATTTGGTTTTTTTTAAGACACACGCTGCATATTGTCATGCAATATAGCCAGTGATACAGCTGTAAGCATGAAAGGGGTAGCCTCCAAGTGCTCACACTAATTTAAGTTATCCCATTTGCTCATTAAAGTCAGAAGCATCAGCTGTAAATAACATTTCAGACCACTAAATATTTCATTTCTATGATGAAGACAGAAGATAATAAAAGGGAAACCCTGGGCCCCAGACAAAATGCCATTATTTGCAGGTGGGGGCTGTGTGCTGTTGAAGGGCTCTGTACCCATATCAGTGGTGACAGGCAGAAAACCAAGCGGAACCCATCATCCATGAAAACAAACACTTTTCAGAAAACAAATTTTGCGGTGGAGAGTGCCTCTCTTCTGACACCCTGGAGAATAAAAGCAAGGAAGAAAGGGCAGAGACAGAGAACTGGTCAGAGCAAGGACTGGGAAGAGAGAAGTGCTGGAGCAAGTGCTACAGCACCAAAAAGACAAGCTATCTCTACATATACCCATCCTCCTAGATATTCAAATGGTAAAAAAAAACCAAACAAAAGTGCACCCCACTCCTCCCAACTAAATCTCTTTGCTTCCCCAACAATATAATATCTCTTGAGACTTGCTTCTGGTGTCAATTTTACATCTAAATTTTTTATGGCATTTCCTATCCTTCATTCTCCTCCAGGTCCATCAAATTCCTCTGCCAGACACAGAGTGATGCATATCCCAAGCATAATTCATACACTGAGCTCTCAGCTGCAGTCTAAGCACCTAAAATGTTGCTCTAACAAACAGGAGATTTGGAGAAAGAAAACGAAGATGAAGACAGGCTTTCTAAGTTTCATCAAAGCAACACAGTTTATCCATGAGCATAGCTGACAATTAGTCTGATGTGCTTAAAAAAGGAATACCTAGGCAGTTTCTTTCCTTATCCCTCCAGTTCAAGCACAAACCCACGACTGCTTATGAAAACAAAGAGGAAATATTCCTCAATACTGAGTGGTCCAGCCAAATACATATATTGCTAGTTGCCTTTACATGATGAGATTGAAAGCCTGGTCCTTTTCTGGTATAACCCACAAACTTGAGAATCCAATTACTACTCTAGAGGAAAACATGCCACCACTCTTTCCCTCCTTAATGCTGTAACCCTCTCCCAGGTAAATTCCTTCCAGATTTAAAAGGCATACTAAGTTTTCTAGAAGCCAAGAACGAATGAAGAAAAAGGTTCAAAAATCTGCATTATGGTCATGAAGGGAAGCACATATAAAAATAAATCTGAAGGACAGAAGAAAGAGGATTAGTAGGAGAAGAAATCTATCAAAAGACACTTATTTACACAGTAGTTCCCCTCCTCACTGAACCACAATATTTGAAAATGCTAAAATTCATTTTACCAAAGACAAAACCAATTCACCTCTCTCTTTCGACATGGGTATCACATATTTTGACTAATGCTGTATCCCACTGAAAGAAAATTAAATGCTATACAAGTCAACAAAAATAAAGGACGGGAAACTGAAATAAACCCAGTGATTTTACAGCAATCACAGAGCCATTCAATGATTTTGATTTGCTATACAATGTTATTTCCTGCCCTGAAGTTAAAGCTGGTCTTTAATGGAAAATAACATCATTCAGCTTGTGTTCTTCGCAAGCCAAAGATGGCAAGCAGCAAGTGTTGTTATTGCAGGAAGATGCAGCAAATCACAGGCAATGAAAGGGCAAGTAATTTTTTCAGGCCTTTTTGGTTTGGTACACAGAATGCATCCTCTTCCCTGATTTTGGAGGATACAAAGCTGTATGCACAGATCTCAGAATCTGCTACAGCCATTTAAATCTATAGAGACACACACCTTCCAAAACAAGAAGTTTCACAATATATTTACAATGCTATAACCTCAGTCTCAGGCTACAACTCACACATCTCTTTTACAGTAAGAAAACGTTGCTGAAAAAAACAGTAAGCTGTTGTAGCAAGATGTCTCTACTCCTGACTTAATAAAAGCAAATGCAGAGGTGCAGGGAGACCAAGCATTCTAGGTTCATCAGCTGGAAGCCTGTTAAAAATAGAACACAAACAACAAATTCCTTGTTCATAAGTAGTAAGAATTAGGTGCATTCAGTAGTGTGTACCTAAGCCCTTGGCTGGCTGAGGATCTCCACATCACTGAATGAAACAAACAGATGTGACATCTGGCAAGCTGGCTCACTTTGCTTTCTTCAGCAATGAATCTGGATGCTCTCTCAATTGTGTATGTTGCCAGGAAGAGAGAGATGTAAGTTAACCAGGAGAGCCAAATCCTGCTTTCCATTACTCAGACCAAATCCAAGAAGAATCATGTAATTTTAAGCAGCAATACTTTCCCCACTGTCCCCCTTCATAAAATTAATTGTGTAAGTCCTAATAATCACCTATCCTAATAGCTTCAAAAGCACAGTGATCACATAATTGTGCCTTCTCAACTAAAATACTACCAGTCCGTCAACAGTGAGGAATAAAAGCTTTAAGGCTGTGAAAGGTGTGTTCCTTACAACTTCAATGATACAGAATAGCCATGGACTACGGACTTTGGATCTCTGTACTTGGAAGACTTGTGTTGTCTTTGGTTCCCTCATTAAGACCCAAGCTCTCTAAATATGTTAGGAAGAAATGTGTATTTTTAATTAATAAACATGAACTAGAATTCCAGAGATAAATCTTCACAGGGTAAGAAAACAAAGCAGAAACCCCAAAACACAAACACAACCTTCTTTCACTCACACAGGGCGTTCTCCCATTTCAAAGCCTCTAATTCACCTCCTACTGTTCCCAACTGTGTCACCTGTCCCTCACATGTAAAAGACATGTCTGTACAGAAATCACTCTAGGCTCAAGACAAATCTTTGTAACTAGGTTTGAAGTTACAAGAATTCAACATGTATTCACACAAAAAAATTTTCCAAATTCCAACAGACACTTTCCCCCCCTCCCAAAAAAATATAAAAAAAAAAAAAACCAACAGTAAAATGAAACCCCCCAAACCTCAATCCAGAGCCAAGCATATCCTACAATGAGAGAAAGCAGGTAAGTGCAAAGCAGTAACAATGTAACAATAAACAGTACATTCTTAGTCCTGTAAGCATTTTCTTTATTCCAGAAGAGCTGGAATAAAGTCCTGTGAAAGCTTTTGACAGCCATCAATGAATCCATTTGAATTAAAAATGTATGGGACATCAGCAGTTAGGAAGACAATTTATTACATATTATTTTCATCATATAAGTTCATTCTTCTACATTTTAAGATGTACAACAAAAATAAAAAAACATATTTTCTTCCACTTTTATTCTACAGTAGAAAGTTCATAACTTCTGACTGCTTTCCATATAATGGAAAACTGGTAAATGCTCAGTCTTGATGAAACAAGCTTATCTTGAAAGTAGATGCGCAGACTGGCTGCTTGAGATACATCAGGAAGCACTTCATTGCTACTTTATTTGGTAAAATAAAGAAGAGTTAAATTCTCTTTCTTTTAGGGACATTGTTTAATCTTCAGCCATACATTCTCAAAAATATCTAGGATTGTTCTGCTGTAGCCTGATCCCTGGCCATTAGAATCAGCTCTGTAAGCGCTGAAAAGCCTTTTAGATTGCTTGTTTCCAGTCCCATCTTTCGTATCTGAAAAGACAGAACATACATTAATTTTCTTTTAAACATCAAAAGCTCACTAATTATTCTACTTAAAACATTTAGCAGAACACACAGTTTGTCCTGCACTGATATGTGGCAAAACCCCGCGAGTGCATATAGTGCATGCCATAAGAAAATATTAGTAGCCAACTTTGCTCACTTAAGTCTTTACAGTTAATGTAGTGTCTTGCAGGGAAATATTTAACCATCATCTAGGCAAGCTGTAACTAAATCCAGCTGGAAGTTGTCCAGTGAAACAGTCAGAAAGAGCAACTTGGCTGTAAGTTTGTTTTTTAATGCATTAACTTCAACTGAAATTTTTTCAAACCTCAGATGAGGATTCTGGACAAAAATTTTAAAGATAAACATGAATATATCCAGGAATAGTCAACAGCATGGTGATGAAAACTGCAAGAGCCTATGGCTCTAGCCTTCAACTTCCTGGGAGATGAGAACAACTCTACAAATAGAGAGGTTGCTGTGAGTTGTTCCTTACTCAGGAAAGCTATTGCTCCAACAATGAGAAAAATACGGCCATGAGAAAATTAAGCATGCACTGAAAAAGGAACACCTGGATCCATAACTAAACCACAATGAAATGATTCTGAAAAAGGTGCTTGCTGTTGGAACTAACTGTTTGGAACGTTCACATGTACCAAAACAGCTCCTAAGTACTCATGATTATCTACCCCAGTTCAGCTTAAATTCACTTTGCAGTGATGTTAGTGCACATAATGGGAATAAAAGAACAAAAGCCCACCCCAGCCAAAACCTGAGAAATAATAAGTAAGATTTCTATACTGCCACCCAAATCTCCTTCCTTTAAGTCCCAAAATATGTGGAAAGCATCTGTTCACACACAGGCAGACTTTATCTACCTGTTATAATACATCAACAACATCTACTCACAAACAAAACCAATGGCAACTACTTGGCAGCTACTAATACAGACTTGCACTTGGAATGTTGTTTATTTCTGTATGTAATTCTCAGAAATGAATTAGTACAAAACAGTATTCTCATACAATTTCATGTATCTACTGCACACATTTCCTGGAACATTTTCTTCTCTTATTTATTTTGTTATCTAAGGTTTCGTATTTGGCACTGAAAGGTACATACAGTTACTCAGAACAACAAATAAGCCTAACATCTTTAAAGCTCTTGGGAATAGACCCTTTACTATGCAGTAAGTCAAGGCTGAAAATATCCAGAGAGAAGGCAAACAAAGGCAGGGCCATAATGACGATCAGCTAAGGAAAGTCCCTGCCCTCTGATCTGTCCACACAGTGCTTTTTATTTTGTGCTTCCAAGCACTAAGCACAAATTTTGCATTTGTATAAGAAAGGACAGGAAAGCATGCATTGCTCAAGCAGTATCTACAGTCACCAAAGTTCTCAAGTCACTTGTAGTATACAGATGTGAAAAAACAACCCCCTCAACCACAATCACAAAGCTTTCAAGACCAAAAAACTAAGTCAAGCTTCTCTTGCCTCTCTTGCTCCAATCCAAAATTAGCAACAATAATAAATAAACTTGTTTCTCATAACTTACTTGTTCTCCATAATATTCAACATCTAGGGCCAGCTGCAGTCGGATTTTGTTGTCATCACTCATGCCCCCATTTGTACCAACAGGGTTTGAAGCTGCAGTTCTTCTGGCTTGCTTCAATCTTTTTAGGCTCTCTTCCATTTTCTTAACAGAACTTAGTACATCAGATACAGTTTCATAATACCTAAATTAACAAAGATAAATGAGAAAGAAAAAAAAAATCACTTTTACAGAAAAGCCAACTTCATACACATTAGTACATCACTGACCTTGAGAAATCATTATATACATTTCAAAAGTCAAAACAATGTAGAACTCAGATTTCTTGAAAATTCACCCACTGTTCCCTAAAAATAACGTAAAGTTAAGGTCTTACATCAATTCTGAAATAAAATGCAAGTTTTTAGTTCACTGTCGCATTACTAGAGATAAGTAGTTTTTCAAATGCCCTATGCACAGGTCTGAGCAGAAGTCACGTATCTCTCCCACTTTTCATCTGCTGAATACACAACAGCAGAGCATATCTGAAGAAATACACCCTGCCAAAAGAGGGGTACATTCTTGTTCTCTTTACAGTTAATTCATAGTGCTTTGGGTATTCTTCCTGTGCCCATTCAGTGAACACTGGAGTTTTTAATTAATGCAAATAATGTTCTGAATGGTTCCTCTTACTTTTGTGTGCTTTCAGAGAGGGCACTTTCCAGCCATTGATGAATCATGGGTTGCTTCAATGTACCTTTGTACTCATTCTGCAGTCGGTAGAAGGGCTTAAGAGCACTGTCAACATAAGGTGAAGCTTTAGTTGGCACCTCCTGGTAGATGACAGGGAAACAAGGTGGGGAAAAAGAACCAGTAATTTACTTACTGAAAGCATCAACATCAAATTCTAGCACTTACATAAAATGCTACGCCTGCACCTAAGCAAAGAGATACGTACTTCATTCACAACAATTTAATGAAGAGGTCATCATACACAGGAAAGACAGCATCACAAAATCATTTAGTAGTGTTATATAATGTGATACAATACAGAATAGTGTTCAAAGTGACCAAAGCTTTTAGAGAGATCCATGTGCCAGCTAACGACTCCTATTATCAGGGCATGATCCTAAATGTACTTTCTGATCATGCCAATTTCAGAGAAAACTGAACAGACTAAGTGTCCACTATAGACTATTATACCTACGTGAAAATACCTACTATTTCATGCTATAATCACTAAACTGAAAACATTTTTTGTTCTGTTCTTATGCGATTCTGCCCCCTCAGTATACTTTCCAGAGGAATGCTTTTGGGATAACTAGTATCCCCTATCTTCTCTTCTAGTTTTGTTTGCAGAATGCTTCATCTCTCCATGTATGATCCACCCATAGCTTGGGTGAACTTCAGGCACTGCAAAGCAACAGAACATACCCAGGGTACACAAAACCTCTAACACCTGAAATACATCATTCACCTCTTAAGAGTTCCGAATCTTAGAATTTCTGTGTTCAAATCAGGCAAGCATGTAGTACTCTGTCACTCCCATTACTTAAATTTCTCTTTATTGCCTGAACAAGTTAACTGCCAACGTGACTGCGCATAAAGACTGGCAAAGGCAAGTCAGTATCAGAAAAAGCCAAGATCAGACAATTGGCTTTGGTATCACATTCCAACATCACTTATTTAATTTCTCAACAAATTACTCTTTTTAGCTATTCTCATCTTGTTCTTTCTGTGCAATATACTTCTTGAATCAAATCCAGGCACCTAGCTCACTGGGAGGAAGTTTCTTGACATAAGACAAAAGAAGCCTGCCACTCAGAAGCACTGCATCTTATGCTATATAACAGGAGGAAAACACATTTGTTCTCTTTAAGCCTTTTCCTCTTGCAGATCAACAGTTCTACTCCTTGCCCTTCCTTCATTGTTACTCTACTTAAAATTTTGAAAATAACATTTTTTTTCCTTACAATAAAGTAAAACAGTAAATCACTAAATTATCTCAAGGTATTTACAGAGATTTTGACTGCCAAGCAGATATGAACAGGCCTGAAGAACTTACAAATGTAGTGCCTGGTTAACATTCTTAGCACTGGCCTTTCCAAAACTTTTTTGTATCTGTAACTAGCACTAACCTTATTGGTTCTCCTATATAATCTTGGAACTTCCAGTGCACTCTTCAGGTAAACAAAGGAGGATTCACTGAGATCCTGGATAATCCTGTTATTCAAGGTAGGCACACAGGCTGATAAAGAAGTCTTTGAGTCTTCCAGGGCTCCTATTGAAGTAAAAGTGCTAAAGTTTAAACTGAGCTACCCTGCCCGATCACAACATAAATTATGTGAACCTCACCATCATCCGTATCTCACTCACTATCTTAGATGGCTGCTGGTGTCAGATACAGAATGCTTCCTAAATAAATACACACTGGCCATTTATAAAACATCAACCATTCTTCAGTCAGAAAAATGGAGGGAAGGAAAAGTAACATTGTCCAGGCTTGCCAGTTATTTTTTTTCAGTATCAATGCAGCAAGGAGGTTGAATCAAAAGGCTCCAACCTATCACAGAAACTGTGGCTGTGAAATTCTAGCTAACAGTATCCAAATGCCCTATGGAATGACTGTAGCATATTCAAAGTTGTGATGGACAGCAGACCTTCTACTGAATAGGGGACATGCATAAATTCCTACTTCTCTTATGGACTCGGACATCTACCAATAATCGCAATTTAGAGATGTAAGTGGAATTCACAGCACAGAACTTCTGGCTTGACTTGAAGTCAGGGAACAGTTCACTCAATGAGCTACATGCTAGGCTTTAATTACTAAACTGAAATCAGGTTCCATGTTTCCCATAAACAAAAAGAAAAAAAAAGACACTTCAAACTCTCTCAATTTTAATCAAACATTTTTCAGACTCAAAATGTCAGTTCAAGATCACAGAATCACAGGATGGTTTTGATTGGAAGGGACCTTAAAGACCACCTAACCTCAACTCCCCTGCCATGGGCAGGGACACCTTCCACTAGACTAGTTTGCTCAAAACCCTGTCCAACCTCACCTGGCAAGAACTTCTCTATTTAACAAGTTAAACCTAAAGCAAGTTTCTTTAAGTAATGAAACCAATAGTATTTTAAATTTTTTCACTGTAAATAATGACACTGTGTGTAAAAGCTAATTGTGTTTTTGGCTGGCAGAGTGGATTTGAAAGAAAGAAGATATAGACTGAATTCAGACTCTCAGCTTTACCTGCAATACATGACATATTCTTGAAGCCAATCATTTCAAGTTTTGGTTTAATCATTTCTAAGATGTCAGGAATCTGAACAAAAACAAAACCCAAAACAAACATATACAGCCATGTTATAAACATTTTCATTAATTTTCCTACATTCTATGTTTCCAGTGCATCAAAATACACCTTCTTTTCTATATTTCTACTGCATTTATGGGATACCAGTACTACAAGAATACTTCACAAACTACAGAAATTTCAGCCTTATTGACCAAAAATACACAGAAGTCATTCCCACTAGAAAAAAAATTAATGCCATATATCGCTCTTCAAAATTCTGGACCATAAGTAAAGTATAATCATGATGATAATTTTTTTTTTCAATCTCAAAGATTAAAACCTGCAAACATTTACAAGAGAGCACAATATTAAAGCTGAATCATAGAATAGTTAGGGTTGGAAAGGAACTTATCATCTAGTTCCAATTCCCCTGCCATGGGCAGGGACGCCTCACACTAAACCATGCCACCCAAGGATATGTCCAACCTGGCCTTGAATACCGCCAATGATGGAGCATTCACAACTTCCCTAAGCAACCCATTCCAGTGCCTCACCACCCTTACAGTAAAGAATTTCTTCCTCAGATCCAATCTAAACTTCCCCTGTTTAAGTCTGAACCCATTACCCCTTGTTCTCTCACTACAGTCCCTCATGAAGAGTCCATCCCCAGCATCCCTATAGGCCCCCTTCAGACACTGGATGGCTGCTATGAGGTCTCCACACAGCCTTCTCTTCTCCAGGCTCAACAGATCCAACTTTATCAGCCTATCTTCATATGGGAGGTGTTCCAGTCCCCTGATCATCCTCATGGCCCTCCTCTGGACTTGTTCCAACAGTTCCATGTTGAGGACACCAGAACTGCACATGATACTCCAAGTGAGGTCTCACAAGAGCAGAGTAGAGGGGCAGGATCACCTCCCTCGATACTGCACCACACTCCAATTTCCAACAGAGATTTTACAGGTAACGGTAAGACTCCGGCACAGTGACACTTTCCACCAAAAATTACCAGAAACATACTATTCCAGCAGCTACTCATAAAAAGAGTTCAAATTACCAAAGTAATTTCTCTGTAATCTGCTATTCCAAATAAACACAACTTAGACCATTTATTTCGGGGGATATTTTCTACGTTAAACTACTCCAGTATTAGCTTTTAAGACTAAAAAAAATAAAGCTGTATAGCAGATTATTTTAAACTATTTCATGTACTTTACATGATGCTAAACAATAAGAACACATAGAACAATGAAGTCTCTTCAGTAAGTAAAGTCACAAGCACAAACCTGATCCTGGAGTTTGTCCAGATCTGCAACAACATATACCAACTGAGTACTTGATATAGACGGCAATGGCTGACTTTCTGGAGAAGACCCATTCCCTTGTTCCTCACTAGGGCTGAGGCTTACAGAAGATTCCTTTCTACCGGCTGATCCAGATTTTTTGCTTTCTTTTGTGTTCTCACTGGAAATAGGCCTTACAGAAACCTGAAACATCAAACTGAGACGTGAACCCTAGCAATACTAAAGGTAGTTAAATTTGGACAAAGAGAAAAAGGATGTGTAAAATTTCAGCATGAGAATGAACACGTACAAAGGATATTAGCATTCTGGAGTTGAATGATTTTGAGCAAATCTGTCAAACACATAATTCATTCAACTACTCTGTTCCAACTCCGATACTTATCAGTACTTTTCATGAGCCAATTCAGCTGAGAGAACTGAGTCACAACGAAAGCATAAAGGAAGATCTTACTGCTGTCTTCAACTACCTAAGGGGCATGTGAAGATAAGATGGACTCAAACTTTTCCTTGAGATACAGTGATAGAGTAAGAAGCAATGGACACAGACTGTTGAAAGGCTAAATTCTCATCAAATATGAAGAAAAAGTGGTCAGTCATTGGACCAGGGTTCCCACAGAGGCATGAAATCAGCATGTTTGAATATACTCAAAATTCAACTTCTAAAGCTTTGGTATGAATAACCTTATTTAAGATGGCCCTGATTTGAGCAGGAATTTGTACCAAATGACCTCCAGAAGTCTCTTTAAATCACAACTATTCTACCATGCTGTCTTTCTATGACATGAGAAACAGGGTCAAACTTGCTTGGCTTGGAGCAGAGAGTAGAAGAGCAAAACACAACCTCTCCTGCTC
Organism: Forpus xanthops; assembly: GCA_032466535.1. Classification (NCBI taxonomy): domain Eukaryota; kingdom Metazoa; phylum Chordata; class Aves; order Psittaciformes; family Psittacidae; genus Forpus; species Forpus xanthops. Next base: position 33,911 of record JASSUY010030627.1, on the reverse strand, counting down.
AGAAGCATGGAACCGTTGATGTTAAGTCAGTTGCCCATAAAACTTATGGTTTTATGATCTCAACACTGAGCAACTGATCTAGATTAACTTACCCCTTTTTAATGGCAGGGTTAAGTTTTCACCTTGGCTGTTTCACAACCTCTTCATTGTATCAATGAGTAAACACACAAAAAGAACAAAACCAAGATTGTGGCTACTTTTTGTCAGTGGCAGAAGCAGCCTCAAGCACACATGGAAATACAGCCTTCATAGCCATCAGACAGTAACACCGCAGCAGCACTCATATTTGCAGTTAATAACATGTTTTGTAGCAGTGCTTTTTATAAAACAAACTCATTAACTGGCCGAAAGTGTTCTTCTTAAAGAATACTAAGTTCAGGAAAAAAAGCACTTAAAAAGAGGTCACATGGTTTATTTCAAAAGGTCTCTTGTTGATGGACATACCCAATTACCAAAAAGCACATGCATGCTGTTCTCTCACCTCACCAATGAACACAGAGTAGCGCGCCAAAATCTGCAGACTGAGTTTCCACAGGCGGTGTGCTAATAATGGTAAAAACATCTGATCTGACCAGCACTTCAGAAGACTTGTCCAGACCATGTGGGTGGCCAAAAGACAGTATGAGCTGCCATCTAGAAACAATCACACAAGGATCAAATTCTTAAGCACATTCTTAAAAGACATAAAATCAGTATAATTGTATTATCTGAGATTAAAAAAAAAAAAAAACAAAAAAGGTAAAAAAAAGCCTTATAAAAAGACACAGAGATAGCAAAGAGGATTTATTAAGCACTGTTTAAAACAGTCTTAAAATATTAGCTCCTCATTACTTTAGATTTCAAATTCCACTAAGTTTCACTGTTGCAAAAGCAAAAAATGAGATTTTGCCTGCAACAAAGGCAGGAACAGCTTAGCCAAATTACCTACTTTAGGAGGTAACAATTCCAAGATAATTTTTGTTTGTCTTGGGAAGAAGTTTTATTAGACATGCTTTCCAGCCATAACTGTAATGCTCCCTTAGCACTAAACTACTGCTCCTATCACAGTTATATCTGAGACGTCTGCTAGAAATATTTCCTTAAAACACAGTGGGAATATCCATATTTAAACCAAATACTTTAAAAGTAGTTCATGCACTAACATTTCTAGCATACAATTACAGACATAATGAATGTGTCTGCAAGCTCCACCTAAATGCTCTGAAATGTCAGGATTTATGCATTCAATCTCCATTAGGATTTTTTACCTTTTCTCTCTTCAGAGAGCATGCATGTGTATACACAGACACATTTATGTGACTCTTAGCTGCCTTCTTCATAAGTATTTACTCTGTTAACTGAAGTAAGCTTTTCTGATTACGGTATACTTCCAATGAATACACTGTATTTTCTCTTCCACTGTAATCATTCCTGTGCATATCTCCTTATCTGCTCATAAATCAATGCATATTTTTAGAGCAGACACCAGTATGAGAAACCAGATCAAGCCTACATGTTGCACATGCTGCCAACACTATTTTTACCTCTATATAGTCTTAAAACAAATAAGAAAAATATTTGCCAGTAACACAGCACAGGCTTTTGGTTGTCACTTAAGAGGATGCCAAACGCCAATTTACTTCTGTCTTGCACTGAAGGGATAGTTACACAAATATGTTAAGGGCTACTGCCAAAAGTGGTATTTTTAGGAAGTGATCACAAAGAGAACAATACTCTCAGATTGCCCTCTCTATAAAAATGAAACAGTTCTCTATGAACTGTTTAAGTTTCTCAGAAAACAGAAAACTCATGTAAATCCACTGGATGCATGTCACTACTTAATACTCAATCTACAGACACTAGCCACCACCATTTCCTTCGCAATAGAGAAATTATTATTGCAAGTTTACCTGGTGCCTCCTCTAGTGTATCTGAAAGTGCTTCTTCTAAGGCCCCTGCTATTTCTCTGAATCTAAGAGACAGAAAGGTTTTGAATATTACAGTTCAACAATTGCTCAAATTGATGCCTAAAAATTTGTTCGATGTTTATTTCTGTATTATTTCAATGTGCTATCAATGAACAGATTTTACATCTATGTTATTTTTGCCCAGCATAAATTGGGATATAAATGAGACCGACATTCAAACATTTGAAAATGAATCTTTAACATCTCACAGGCAGATATGAAGCTGATATTTTGGGAAATTATCAAGGCCACAATTGCAAACATTAACAAAATGACAGCTCAGTGTGTCAAATCTTCAGCCTTTCTGAGAACTGAAGGGTTTTTTTTTGTTGTGTTACTGTTTTTAAACGAAAAGTGAACAAATTATCTCACACTTGCTTTAGCTGACCTTCAGATAAGTCACATGACACCAGAGGCTTCGGCTTTCTACATGTTTGTTAATGAAGAGTGGCATAAGGTTCCGCAAACAATTCTGTACCTGGTAAAAATCAATAGTTCCTCACAGGATACCTTTGGTCTCCTTTGTAAAAAAATCACCCTTTAAAACTGCAAAAAAAATAAACCCTGCCTCGCCAGTTCTTTTAGTATGACAGCAAAGTTAGTATTGAAACCTTTGACACTTTCCCATAGTTCAAGCATATTGGATAAACAACACAGTATTTCCCCTGTCTGAAAGTGTCAGCAAGAGCTGCAGAAAATTCTTCTTTAACCAGTTTTTCCCTCTAAATGCTGAAACAAAGCTATGATTTTAACCTCCCCTATAGAAAGCTTTATTGCTATTGATTGCTCCTTTCTTGCTTTTATGTGCATATAACCCTTTCTATCAAACTTTCTACAAAACTGTAGGGTTCCTCTTAACTGACATTTCCAGAGAAGAACAGGGGCCCACCTAGCTTTTCTTGTTCAGACTCCTAATGCATGTTTAGCAACCAAACTTACTTTAGAAATAGTTGTGAAATGGCTTCAAAATCTCATTCCTGCTTATGCACCACTTCCACTGACAGAGCAGTGTCCTGAAGTCTTACGGTGAAATGGATTAGAGAATGGAATTGTATTTTTAATGACATAATTTTTGCTGAATGCTTCTTATATAGGAAAAAAATCCCCAATGTGGGGTTCACCACAGTTCCACACTTGGTTGTACTCATGTAATTTAAGGAATGGCAAGGGAAAGAGTTACTGGGGCTGTTTGAGTCAGCACTCTTACAGAAGAAACACCTGTACATCTATCTGCTCCTTAAAGGATTGTTTACAAAGGCTTTACTGAGGTCTGATAATTATGTGTGATAATTATGTGTGATTTCTGTAATTGAAAAAAGAAAAATCCTTGAAAAAAGAAAAAAAAAAACAACACAACTATCTTAACTATAAATGCCATAGTGTGAGATAACAGAATCACAGAATGGTTTGGGTTGGAAGGGACCTTAAGGATTATCTCATTCTAACCCCACTGCCATGGGCAAGGAATAACGGTCAAATAAAAAACCTGACTTAAGGATATTAACATACATTAAAGATAAAGCTTCCTGATATATATATTATTAATATATTGCACTATTTTCACACTTGTGCACATATAGGAATAAATGGTGAAAGATAAAAGAGCTGCTGTTATACAACCATCCACTGAAATAATGAATTATCTAGACTTACAGTAATCCTGGATTAAAGGAAATACATTTTTTAAGTTTTTTGATCAGTCAAAGCTCAAAATACCTAATGGGGAAGAACATTTTTGAACAGAAAGACTATGCTGAAGGTCTATTTCAATTTTATGAGCAAGAATATCACAGTTTAATCAAGTGGTCACTTCTCAGAAAAGTTGCAAACCAAAACATTTCAAACAAAAAGGGCAGACTCACACACTTATTAATGATATACATCTGTTAAAAGGTTCATAATGGCTACAGTTCAACAGACATTTTTAGTCTGTGCACTCAGCACTTCTACTGTAGTAAGTACTCCTGCCCCTTCCCTTGGGCCAGCACAAATATTTGTACAGTTAAGGGGTTTAGAGAAACTGACTGGAGTTGAACATCAGCCCTTTTTTGCCCAGAGTAACAGATCCTCCTATCAATTCACTACACAGCTGAAGGAACAAATGTGCAAGCAAAAATTCAAACCAGGATGTCAGAGCCTGGGGCTACTTTATACATTCACATTTCACAAAATACAATGAAACACAAAGACTCTGCCCGTAGCCCCATGCTCCTGTCACTTATATTAGTTCCAGCACCTCTCAGATTCCTGGATGGAATTTTTCAGCAACAACGCAAATCTATCCCGGATTAAAGATACTGCATAAATGCAGTTGTGGTTGTACTGTTATCGCCAGTTAGAAAGTAATGCAATAAAATAATGCCAGGTTAAAAATAAAAACATCAGTTTCTCTCCCCTCTCTTTTGGAAATTCTACCCTTTTTTTAAAGAGACCCTGAGAAGGTTTTGGACCAAGAGAGATCACACACAGCACACTTAAGTCATAGCAGACTTCATCAGTAGTTCTCTTTCCTGCCTGGAGACTTGCTATCCAGCCCTAAAATCAGATGTGCAGACTGCATTTTCTAAAAATATGGTTTTACATTCTATTCTGTTCCTTAACAGTCTAGCATTACTTAAGATTGGCCTTTCTTGGATTTCTCTGCTCTCTTTTAGTTGCAAGATCTGTAAAAGATAATGCTACAGAAATATCAGACCTCTTGGAAAAGTAAGCTAAAACTTATCATTTAACTCCTCAGGAAAAGAAAATAGTAGGGGGAATCTTTGGGAAGGCCATGTTACAAGACCCACACTTCACAGAGTACATCCTGTGAGACACAAAGAATGTCAGAAACATTCTATATCTGGAAAAGCTGTAAATTATCAAGTCCATTAATTCTATTTTTTTAAGAAGAAAGACTCCTTCCCTCACAGTTAAGCAATCCTCTGGATTTGCACAAGTAGCATCCTTCGACATACAGTTCAGTTCCAGGGTTATTGGAGAAAAAGAACTTGAAACAAGATTTCAAGACTCACCTACATCTGTCCCTGAATATATAAGTAACATACCCAAATCAGTGTAAGGCAGTACATATTCAAGAGCAGCTGGTTGTGATTTTGCTCAGTTACCAAAAGATGTATAAACCAGTTACTTGATTAAGTAAATTCTTAGTTTGAGTTTTACAATTTGCTGACAAGTGAAACTTTGAACTATGAGATCTGACCCTAAGCCAGATCATCTTGCTGTGACTTTTACTTTTGAAAGTGTGAACAAAAAAAATTACATACTAACCTTATTTGAAAATACACAGGCAAATTCCATTTGTTATTAAAGCTGTGGTAAGACTGGTGAGCTCTTAACCGTTTCACACTGGCCTGGGAGCCACACTGTCGTTCAAATTTCCGTACAAAATCCATACTAGTAGTGTACTTCTGCAGGTAGAGGACAAGCATTCTGATCACATACCAAGTCCCAGCAGACAAGGAAGGCCACCACTCATCCAGCAGAACTCTTGTATTACACTTATTACAGTAATCACACTTCAGAAAGGGCTGACACTAACTCCACCACCTACTCATGCAAGGCTAAAATCCTGGATTGCAGTGAAAACAAAACCAACTAACTAACAATTCTTATTCCAACATAAGAAAAGCCAGTACAGGACACTTCTAAAAAGCATAAAATTGTCCAAGTACCCTGAACAAGCAGAAATGATCAGAGAGATGTAGGAATAGTTCTGAGCTCAGCCACTGGAGTGGAACAACAGTGCTGCACAGTACTAAGAACAGAGTCAGTCACAGGAGATAACATGCATACAGCAAACAAATAATTAGGAATGAATCCCAAAGTAAACATAAACAAATGCAAGAATGAAAGCTTATTTTTTTTGTTATATGGACCTGTATTACAGGGATTTCTAGACCTGTTTGCCTAAAACTATGTTTTGCAAATACCAAATATTTGCATAAGAACTTCAATTTCAGATGAACTAACTTTATCCACTGTATACTTCTAATAAGGTGTTTGCAAATAGTGTTAAGTCAGTTGCAAGCAAAGAGAGATTATATTAATACCCAAATGCAATGTGGGCTTATTCTAAACAGTAACTTATTAATTTATCATTTCATTATTTTCAGGGTATTAAGTCACACAAAGCAGAAAGCCAAGAAAACAAAGGCTATATAAACCAATTTAGAATCAAAATACAGCTAAAAATCTACCTTTGCAATGAAAAAGTTTGGCTTACGTGGCAAGTTTCTCTTAAAAAAAACACTCAAACCAAACAAAAGCAGCCCTAAAATCTATGGTACATGCTCAGTAAGCCACTGCAAATTATATCCTGGTGCTTCTGATTTCACTGCAGTAAAATCAGCAAAGGGGAAACAAGACTTTTCCCACAATCCAGAGCACTATGTGCACGATGTGATTTTGCTTCTTAGGAAGCAGCAGAACATTCCCAAGAAAAGCTCCTGAGTTGCTGCTTACAGGTTCTGCTCTCAGAAACTCCTGTTGGCTACACGACATGTGCTGACATGGGTTTTCGCGTTGTGTATGCCAGCAAGTTCCTAATTTTGTTAAAGGTATAATTTAAGCATACTTTTCTTGTGACATGGCAGTTGTAGTGTGTGAAGACAGTTCGGTGGGTCATGACAGCATTCTGAAAACTGCACACAAAAGCTTTGAGGCAATGGCTTTCCTCCTGAAGTGGCTGCATTTATAACACAATGGAACCATACAAGGTATGGGAGCTAAATCCAGAATGAATGACAGATTAGTGCTCTTTCAGGCCTCCTTTCTCAGATATTAAACTCAGCAAAGAAAAAAGGCAAATAAGCTGTTAATGCTTTGCTACAGTAAATATTAGTCAGCGATATAAACCAAGAAACTCTTAAAAGATCTATCACCTGTGTTCAAAATAGAAGACAACTCAAGAGATATTTATCTAGTTACTGATAACATTATACCCAAGAGAGGGAACTAACTGCAGGACTCACTCCCATTTCAGCTTTTAGGACTGAATTGTTGGTGTCAAGAAAAGCCAAAATGGGAAACAAAATGGAGCAATTTTCAAACAAAGGAATATAAACTTAAATTACCGCAAAATGAATGTTCAGGAATAAAAGAAGTATTCTTTTCACATATCCTGTAAATCTACAAATCTGACTCAGAAATAAGGACCAAGAACATGAAACAATTTTAAGAAAAACTCTACATAAGTAAATGATGCATGGATTTTAACATCCATGCTTACACTGCCAGTCCAATTCTTACAGGATTTAAAAAATGGATTTTTCTATTTCCCTCCTCTACATCTAAAAGCCTCCCAAAACGTAATACTGCATATTCAAACTTTTCAGCTTTAAACCTATACATATGCACGTATGCAAACAAACCTGGAAAAATATACACTTTCCTGCATTTCTATTAATCTAGAAAATACAGATAGAAGATTATTGTCTCACATCTGTGTTGCATTACTTGGCAGATCAGCAGAGCAGAAATAATTATAACAGTTGGTTTTCCCCCTCTTATTTCAGAACTATCAGCCTTCAAGACTGGCATTTTTACAAGTGGCATGTCAACTATTTATTGACTTTTAGGTAAAAAATTTTTATGACTTATATTCTGAGTCACTTAAGTAGTCAAAAGCAGTTTGGAAAGAACTTTAGACCTACTACACGGTTTACCTGAAAGTCATGTGGGGATGCTGGGGTTTTATGTTTGTTTGTTTGTTTAATAAACACAATGTCACTGCTGGTCAATCTCAGTGTAATAAAAGATGACAGCCTTTTAAAAATAATTAAAAAAAAAAAACAACAAACCCAGCTCTTCTGCAGATGAAATACATTCTTGAGTAAACCAAAGAGCAGAGACAACAGAAGTCCAGCATGGCTCAGGATTTGCAGCATGCAGGCCATTGGGTGAAAGCTTGAAGAGTGACTGAAATTGTATGGGAAACATAGTATTCTTACCAGGAGGGGGAACATACTAGCGTCATTTGCATGGCATTACCTTAACTTCCTTCAATATCCATTTTGTTTTTTATTCTGAGCTTGCCCTGCAAACACTTACTGTCATATCTGCCTGCCTTCAGTTATTCAATATAACTGTAGGAAAAAGTTCTTAAATTCCAAGACAAATGTAAGTAATTAGGTAAAAGCAGTTTAGCACGAACACGGGAAGAATCATTAGAAACCTCCACCAGCAATCTAACATTTCTCTAAAGTCATCTGTTCTGACCTGCCTACTGTGCTTTCGTTCACACACTTTTTTATTGCCTGCCTTCTCCATCTTGAAAAGAAAAGGTTTCACAGTAATCATGACTCAAGCTGCAAGTTTAATATTTCAGCAATCCTGTTAAATACAGACAAGACATGAAGAAGAGCATATCATACTTTCTGCTTGTGACACACTAATCAAGTACAGCCAGAGCCAATCATCATACTAGACCAAGAAATCTGTTTCAACATTAGTAAAAGATGATCTTCTACAGGCAGGGCCGTACTGCCGACGAAAATATAAGATTGACAAGTAGTTTAAATTCATTTTATAATGAAAGCTGGCTTCATAATTAATTGCAACATCACAGAAAATACCTCTTTTACGTTCTAAACCTTATCATACTGCCTCCAAATATTTTTGCTTCTATTAGTTGACTTGTGATTATAATCACAACATAATCTGCAGTATGTAAGAGCAAAAACTAAAACAGGCAAGTGAAACAAATTTTTTTGACCAATCACAGTAGAAAACAAGTTGTAGCTCAGGTACTGAATTACCATTACAGCCTTTTCTATACAGAAGTCCTACTTTTGGGTGAACACTGGAACTGTAGAATTATAGCATAAGTGAAGGTGGGAGGGGGCAACTAAGAAGGAACACCTACTCCTAAAACAAATGCTATGACCAAACTCACATTAGTGGCTTCCAATAACTTCTGTATGAGACTTCCTGACAAACTTGAGGGCAGAATTAATTCCTATGAAAATTAAATCAAGTGATTTGAGATAAACCCATGCAACAATATGAATTTACACAAAAACAGCAAGGAAATAAAAAACCCAGAGAACATAACTCGAATTAAATTCTTGCATATGTCAAAGGAATCACAAATGAAGAAAAAAATGTAATTACCTCGTGAAACACATCTGGATTTCCAGGGTTAAACAGTGATGGTAATTTCTCTTCTAAACCACGTACTATTTCTGGCCACACTGAATTCACTAAGAAATCATATCCAGGAACAATATCTGCTTTTTCACTGAAATAAAATTGCAATTATTCCATGGTTATATTTTACCATCAGCCTTATATGTGAAGGTAGGATTAACTAAAAAGACATGCACTGCATTAGACGAGATATAATTAAGTTTTTCTATGCAGGTATGCTAATTCCCTTAAATGATTCTTCCTTCGAGTTTTCCCATCTGATCCCACAGTCTCAGCAAATGCAAGGTATTTTTTATAACACTGAAAGTGTTTAAAATCTTATCAGTTATATATTTTGCAAGTGTGTTCTAGAAGATGACTACATTTCAGCTGAAAACTCTTATTCTTACATGTGTATTTCAAATTTTAACAACTCCAAAGAGGTACCGAGTAACGCAACTATGCAATGGAAAGAAGCAGAACTTCATAACTGTTCCACTCTCTATTTATACATGACATTGTGCTTCAAAGCAAAAGATTAAAAGCTACCTTGCTTAGGAAAATTTATAAACTGAGAGCAGAAGAAATACAAGCACTTAATTCCAGTTCAGTACATCATAGTACGAAGCAGAAACATTCCATTATTAAGAAGGATTATAACTTTCTGAGGGATTAAAAGAATTGAAATGTTAGTAAAACTTAGGAGTCATAAAAAGTTCCTCAATGGATGACTAATTAGAAAAAGTAATTCTGCCGTCCCTAGAAGCTACATCCATAGTCCTGCTAATTACAGCAGTCTACTATATTAACCAGGCCTCAAACAGATGAATAAATGGATACAATTCAGTAGACCTGAATTATTTAGCCCTCAAAACAGCCAATTTAATTGCATAAAGGATTAAGCACTTTTAGAGAAGATACTGAAAGTACAAATCAATTAACCTTGCAGTTCTAGTACATGCAAAAAACCAGCAAACCTCTGGCGACCATGCCCACTTTTCTGAAGTGCACTAATGACCCAGTAACATTTGAACTTATATTTTTTAATATTTATTATGCCCCTCTCCTTGGATGAAATGAACAACCGTATTTCATGGATTCAAAAAACAAGGTATCTGACACACTGTATTATGAACAGCACTAAATTCTACTACTGAAACAAAGGATTCCCTTTCCCTCTGCTGAAAATCTGAGCCACAGCACCCAGAAAGTCTGTTCAGTGTTCTGTTTTGAAAAAAAACACAGGTATGAGCCAGAAATCAAATCTGTGAAACTTCAGGAAAGGCCAGATAGGCAGCTTGCACATCAAAGCTAATTATGCACAGCATTTTGAAAATGTATGATATTTGCTGTAACTTTGGTGCAATCAAAAGAAACCACAAGATACTTACCTTGAAATAGCTCCGCCTGTTACTTCACGTAAGAGACGACAATGATGAGGAACAAATTCCAATAGTCTATTGTACATAGACTGAAGGCCATTAGGATGAGATTGAACATACTGTTCCACAACCACCTGCCAGGAAGAGTTCAATGTTAAATGCCAGAAAAGTGAATATAAAATACTGTAATGCACGAGTCACAGTCTACTCCTTCAAAACTCATACCACTATAAGCCAAACATTGGTATAGTCAGTATATTACTTTTTTATATTACAGTTTCCAAGTATAACTTGCCAGATTGAATTATTACTTCCTTTAATGCAGCACTCTAGCTGGGAAGTTTGGACCCAAAAATGGGAATGGGTTTCTTGCTTTTAAATATTAGCCTGGCTCCCCACCCACTTCACACATCACTGACACCTGAAGCAGTCTGTGAAATTAAACGGATGACTGAGAAAAGCTAATCGAATCTCAGAATAAAGTCATAAATCTCTTCTAAATTTAGAGGTTGATGGCTCAGTCCCACATGCAGGTAAACCAATAGCCAATAATCTTCTGTGAAAATGCTAAGACTTTAATGCAGCAAAGTAGTTTGCCTGGACAGTACTCCATATCCAGTGAACACAGATAATTGCTGCTATAAAGAGAAGGCAGACAGTAGTTGGGCAATACAAGAAGAGAACAATAGCTTACATTTCTTAGTATTCTTCTACCTATCTGAACACTTTCACCTCTTGCTACATAAAGCAGCGGAATGGTGCAGAAGTGGGGAAAGAATAAGCACTGAGAAAACTGAGGCAGAAGGATGATCTGTCCCCCACTACAGCAGTTGCTACAGCATTAGCTACAGCATTAGCAAGCACTCAAAGGAAGCTTATCCTTAAGGGGAGAACACCCACCAGGTGACACCCTCTCCCATCCAAAGCCAGGAGCTAGCTTTGCTTTATAAATCTGTATGTATACAAAATCAGGAAAATTTTAAGTGTTTCATTCCCAGCAGCAGAAAAGAAATATGCTACTGACAATGACATACAGCTCAGGTGGTATCAGACATACTGTTTTTTCACAGGAACAGCTAGAAAATGTAGAAACTGCTTCTTCAGACAATGGGAAGAAAAGGACATTACACTAAGATCTATTTTTGCTGCATTTGCTTGCTACCGAGCCAGCCATGGAGAAACGCAAGCCCCAGATTTGGTCCAATTCCCACAGATGCACCCTGGTCCAGAATAAATTGGATGTTACTGTAGACATATGGTTGGCTTAAGGTTTGTTTTTTTGGACAACCTGGCCCCAAAAAAACCCTACAGGTAAGAAAGAGAATCCCTTTTTCTAAAATAACAATAACAAACAAATTGTCTTTGTGCTGGGGCTCAGTTCTCCTCTCTCCTCAAAGGCATTTTGAAACTGATGATGAAAGCTGGAGTTTAGCAGGAAAAAATGAGCATGTTTGCAAAACAGCTACTTTTCTTAGGATTCATGTTTTTATCTTACCTCATCTACATAAGGTTTTACAAGCACTTGACCAACTAAAGCCTCTGCATCCCGTGTTTTGTCAATTGTTGCATAAGTGCGAAGACAGTGACGTATTATGTCAACATTTGAAGTCTGAAGGCCCTCCAAGAGCAGCCCTTCCAGAGACTGCTGCAACATAGCTGTTATTCCAGCTATACGCTATGAAGGAAAACAAATACAGCAATAAAAAACAGAGCCTTGTCATTGCTGAAGTAAATTCTTTCAGAAACACCTCAGTTTGCTATTTTCATCTGAAAGGTGCATAAGTTTTATTGTTAGCTATAATGAACATTAACACAAGCTCAGTGGGTTACTGATACTATTTAACAGAGTATTTATTACAGCAAGGTTAAAAGGCAAGTATTTTCCTCTGTATGTTGCAAGTTATGTGTTAACCTACCTAAGGTACCCTTTATCTTGAAAATTTGATAACTGTTCCTGGTTCAATGGAACCACTATGTGTGATAACACACAACAGCTTTATAGTAAGTCACTAAGATAACAACTGTGGCATTTATGCCTCACTGTTGAAACCTGACAGTGTGTTCCCAGCACTACTTGTCAAATTACTGCAAGTCAAAGACATTGAGTGACACTGGCACGAAAAAAAAAATGACATGTCATTAGATTCCTTCTGGCTTCTGTCAAACAGCTGCTTTGGTCAATACACATTCTTTTTGCTAACTCTTATTCCAGGTCTCCTGCTACATCCCTTCCACTAGATCAAATTCCTTGCTACCCTACCTGCAGATACACTGCTAGCCCAAGATGGTCCTTACAACTCTGTATCTGAAGCAAGTTCAGCAATGTGCACTAGTAGTTACAGTTAAACTACCAATTTAACCTTCAAAATTATTCTCTACCCTTTTGCATGCTGTTGTGTCCATCCATCCTAAAACAATTCCACAGAATTTGTTCTAAACATGCCAAGTCAGTAACCCAACTGCTGATGAGTCATGTAACCTACAATCTGATGACCTCAGCAACACAAAGTACTGGACAGAAGTCCTGGCAAGCACCATTAAGGAAGCCACACAACAAAGGTTCTCTCACCAGGAATACTACTCTGCTGCTCACATTTGCTCCCGTTATTATCCATGTCTGACAACAAAGTGGCCAGAAGGGTCTTGTAAACTGTCCATGAATCAGCATGATACCACGGAGGTCTTGAGCTGAAACATGATTATATTGCCAAGACGCATGCGTACATAATGAAAAAATGGAACTATGAACTACCTTACTAGCTCAAAAGCAATCAAGAATGCCAACTCCCTGCTAACCCACTAAAAGCATTACCCCGTCTCCGTAACATCTACCTTTCAGCACAAGTTTTCATTTATTCCCTCTTCCTACAGATAGAAAAAAAACCCATGAAAACATCAATTCATCTGTTAGCTACTACAAGTTACACAATATTAGATTAGTGTACCAGGCTGAATAGCCAGTTTGGCAATAAATTTCACCAAAAGACAAACCTAAACATACTCAAAACAGCAACTCTGCAGGAATACTCCATTTATATTCTTGTCTGTACACTGCATCTAACAAAACCAACATCAATCTCTAGAACTAGGCCTCGATATCATCAAAAAGGCAAACGGCAAAATACATTAGGCTGACAAAAATCTGCCGTATTTCCTACTCTTATGCTAAGTAATTTGTCCTAAAGTTAGGAAACAAAGTCTAAACCTTCAGAAGCAGCAATACTTCCACTTGACTGATAAAAACTACCTGTTGAAACCCATTTTTACCCATAAATTAATTCAATAAAACTGTCGAAATAGGCATTTGTCTTTCGATTTTATTGGTTTTGCTTGACGCTGCAAATGTTAAGTTGGCTACCATGCAATACTTACTGGTCTTACTTTGTCCAAAAGGGGCATTCCTTTGCTTTGTACTGCATGAAATTGTAGTTGATTAAATTCTGTGGCAATTCTCTCTAAAACCTGTCCTGTTAAAAGTGAGCTAGGAAAGAGATGATACAAAATGGAACACATAGTCAGATTCTTCCAAATCAACTCAGTTTCATCTGCAGCAGATAGATAATTGTCTCTCCCAATTTTTATGGTTTAATCTAAATGTTTGGAATCCTGATAGGTACTACTACAATTACTGCAATCATGTAATAATAATCTGGAACCGACATCATGACTGGAGTTGTTTTGGAGCTACTAAGACAGGAAGTAGGTGAGCCAAACGTGAGAAGAACATAAGATCGTGCCTCAGCATGAAGCACTTTGTTCTATATGGCAGCGCCGTTTTATTGTCACATGAAAAGTCAGTCTTACAGAGCTCAGAACTGCAGTAAGTGCTTTTTACCATCCAGATTTGTTTCTTATTTCCCCTTTCCGTTATGTGACTGCTATCTCTAAAGAAGCAGTCCTACTCTTCTTTCCCTGAAGTTGTTAAAAAACCAAAACTTTGGAGCTTGTCACAAGCCCTCATTGTACCAGAAGTTTTACAAGTGTGGCTTGTCTGCCTTAGACTATTCTTGCAGCAGTCCTTCTGGTTACATATAAAGCAGGGAAAACAAGAAAAGCTAATTCCCATTTTACTTAAAAATGGAATTGGACTAAAATGTAGTGAATATTTCAGACATGACAGGATTAGTGACTTCCAAGAAAAAAAATGTTATCGCATGCAACTTCAAAAATCACATTTACTGAAAGCACTGCAATTCAGAACTTTGGAGGTCAAGTCACATGTTGTGTGACTGACCAGTTTATGGAAGACAAACTCCAAAATTACTAAGTAACAGTCACTTATTCCATCAGTTACATTTCTAAATATATATCCTAATGGTTGTAAACTTATCTACAGTAATACCATGAAATGAAGTTAGTCACACCAGTTATAAGTGAGACTGAGTATTACACATTTTTTACCTGTTTCCCTCTAATGAAGACAATTCTTTACTGCCTTGAGAATGTAGAATCTTCTCAATTTTCTCAACAGACTGAATAACATGAATAAGTCTCAGGACACACATCTGTAATTAAAGAAAAATTTTTCATGGATGACCCCAATACCAATATACATTATTTAATGACCCAGAAGATATTTTGGATAGTCTTTTAGGTTTGTTTGTTGGGTTGTGTTTTTTTTTTTTTTACTGATACAAGTTTCTTCCCTTCATCTTAATACTCAGGACACATCTCAGCTGAAGTACTGCTCACATAGTTCATAAAACCCCGCAGATGCATTCCTGTCACAGACATGGAACAGGTGTTCTTACGCCTGATATTTTCCCAAGTTCAACACAAATGTTAGTGTCCCTCTCATATAAAAATTAAAACTACCACATTACAAAGACATTCATAACAAGCAAGTTTATACACTACTATAAACAGAAACATGAGCAACTGTAGTAGAAACGAAAGTCAACTAAATAAAAAAAGGTATGTTTTTGGCAAATAAAGTAAAATATTTATGCTCAATTAGACACAGTAAAAAAAAAATAGTCTGCCAACCAGAAGGTCAACACCTGTTTTTACAGATACAAAATCCTGCACAGTGTGCATCTAGACAGCCTAGAACTTTTTAAATTTTCTTTTCTCTGGGTTAGTGGCAAAACCAAAGTCGTCCTAAGGAGGATCTTTTAAAAGTAATAATTTAACTGCTATACCTTTTTTCTTCTGATATCTTCTTGTTTAGTCATTCGGTCATCTATTGCCTGAATTCCTTCACTGACACAAGACTTCAGACTCTGTGAGAGAGAAAGTCACAATGTCAAGGTCACTTCCCACTTAAGGTTTAAAAAAGCCTTAAATCAAAAATCTTAAATTAAAACAGGTGGATTACTAGGAATATCGGATAATAAAAGCTACGGTATATTCACTGCCCTCTATGTGAAAAAGCCAGAAATAAGACTAAACTGAAATTACAACCTGCTCCTTAAGTACTACCACTAGAAGTTTCATTATTTTGACCAGAAGCACTCTTACTGAGAACAAACTACCTTTCACCTAGAAATAGGCAATAAAACCAATATGATGTCTTTAAACTGAAGACAGAAATCTGATTTAAGTTGCACTTTTCACATAATAAATATTTCTCTATCGTAACTGAACCTATTGTCAGTTTTAGACATCAAGGTTGTGATATTTTGAAGTCACATTTATGCCGCAAACACCCCTTTGAACTGGCTGCCAAGGTGATTAAAAATTGCCCTCTGCTAAAGACCAAGCCACTGTGGAAGGAGAGAGAGTAAGACCCACCTTCAAGAGGGTGATCTTCTATGGTTAAACCACAGCTCTGAGGAAAAAAGAAGTCTTTTATGGGGCCTGTGCTGTTTCTGAGTTTTTACTACCTACTAAAAAGTTACTCAAATACTGAAACAGAATCAATATTTCACCATAGACTTGTCTGGCAAGAGTTCATTCATTTATCACATTTAAGGAATCCTTTTAATCTTCATGAAAAAGTAAATTTACTGCTACTACAATTGCTTGAAAACACAATGCTTCTGCTACTACCACTCTAAGTCATTAATTTCCAAGTTTATTTTAATAGCTAGTGTCATAAGTAAAAGACATTCTGTACAACATATGAAAATGAGCTGAAGTTTACCAAGCTGCGTACAATGATCATTTTGAGCATACCATAACTTCTTCCCTTAACTGTCCCAAGGGTACTGAAAGCTGATTAAGGGCCTTGTCCATGCCAACCTAAAGAAATTACAATAAAAACATTTTTGACATTTTTGGTAAGTTCATATGTGAATTAATGACAAAGAAATAACTTTACAGAAGTCATAAAACTGACAAAAGATACTTCCCCCTTATAGTCTCCAGTTTTAAATGCAACGCAAAAATATGTTACCTCACATACGGACATAAAGACTTCAGAATGCTTGTCACACAAAGCCAAAAAAAAAAAATCCCTTGACCTATGGAAATTTTTCTTCCCACAAAAAAATTGTAAAACTCAGTCTTTGAACCTGTATAATTTGATGAATTGGAATGAAAGAGCAGGAGACACAGTGGGCAAGACATTTTAATATGAAACTAATCAGAATTTTCAGTCAAATATGTTGATGGGGTTTTTTGGTTTGGTTTTGGTTTTTTTTTTTTATAAGATATACTGACTGTAGTAAGTTTGAAGACTTCTAGAATACTTCAGAATGGCCTTATTTGTATCATTGCCATTCTATTTTATTGATTTATTTCCTTCGATTTTACAACTGCTGGCAGTTTGAAAAAAAAAAAAAAAAAGTTGCCTGGAGTCTAACCTCCTAGTGAATTAGTTTTACATGACAAAAAGCATTAATCTAAAAAATCTACTACAGACCAACAGCAATTCTGTACAGTACCTGAATTCTACAGGAACTGTCTGTCAGTTTTCCTCAGGGAGTCACAAAGGGTCACAGTTTAAGATGACAGTGCCAAAATAAAACCATGGACTTGTCATATGAAAACTAAAAATCTTACTAAACTACATGAAGTCTGAACTACACAGTACAATTTAATAATACTTACTAGATTTGTTGAGAGATTAACAAAATCTGCATAGTCCTTATTTATGAGTTCTACCATAGCAGTTTTAAGGAGTTTGTAATAGAGCTCCAGATCCTGTCTGAGCTCTTCCAACTGCACACGCTTCCTGCAGTCTGATACAAAGTGATCAACATCAAAATCCAGCTGTAAATGAAACAGGAAAGAGACAAGAATGTAAGTAAAAAGTTCAAACCAGGAACACATCCCTCCCCACCTCCAAAATAAAGTATTCTGTGTGCCAGAGAGCTGACCAAACTAAAGCTTGAGGGGGGATGAGGGGTAAAAAGTCTACTTAAAAAAGTAGTTTCAAATGTTCCAAAATCTTGGTCTTTAATCCCAAAAGCACAGATGTCATCGGTTACAGTACCTAAAAGATGAGCTCTCCAAAACACAGGATTGTATATTCCTTGTACACCCTTCAAGAAAACCCAAACACATGTCGGAATACAGTATTAAGAACTACTTTAAACTCTCCAAGCAATGAGGCCCGAATGCCGGCTGTCAGTCTACCTGCAACTTAGCTTCAAAGCACGCAAAGGCTGACTTGGAGGAAGCATGCTCAGGGTCTGTCCCAGGAAGTGACCCGCAGAGCCCGGCCTGGCACAGAGGCACTCAGGCAACCCGGCTGCAACCCCGCGACTGCAGCCTCAGACAGGCCTCTCCTCCCGTCCGCCCCGCCGCTCAGCTTCAGGTTCAACCTCGCAGAAGCAAGTCCAGCTCGGTGCAAATGCAGAGGTGCGAGCCGCCTGGCTTTGCAAATGGCCCGGACCCCGTTCACTGGCACAACGATCCTCCAGGGGCCTCAGTCCGGGAAAAGAGCGGTGGTGGAGTAAAAAGTGTCCCACCAAGGCTCCGGACCCCCCCTCACCCCGGAGGGAACCCGCCACCTCCCCACTCAGAGGCCTCTCCCGGCAGTCCGGTCCCCCAGCACCCCTTCCGCAGCCCCCACCCACCTTCATGAACTCGTCCTTGTCAAAGCAGAGGTTCTCGGGGCCCCGCGGCAGGTTCATCTTCTTCGCCTCCATGACCAGGCCCGCCCCGGCAGTCCCACTACGGCGGTAACACTGGCGGCTGTCACAGCACCGCCTCCCCTGCCAGCACGGCACCGGCGGGGCAGGCCCCGGCCTGCGCCAAGAGAGGCGCAGACGCCACCCGCTGCCGCGACAGCGCCCCCTGGAGGGCTCCGAGCGGCCCTGCAGGCGCAACGCGAGGGGGGGCTGCGGCCGGGGAGGAGCGTATGGGGCTACAAGGACGTTGGAAAGGGACTCTTATCAGGTACTGTAGTGATGGGACAAGGGGTAATGGGTTCAGACTTAAACAGGAGAAGTTTAGATTGGATGTGAGGAAGAAGTTCTTTACTGTGAGGGTAGTGAGGCACTGGAGAAGGCTGTCCGGAGAAGCTGTGGCTGTGCCATCCCTGGCAGTGCTCAAAGCCAGGTTGGATGGGGCTTGGAGTAACCTGGTCTAGTGGAAGGTGTCCCTGTCCATGGCAGTGGCTTGGAGCTGGATGGTCTTTAAGGTCTCTTCCAACCCAAACAATTCTATGAGTCTGTGACATGAGTTGACTTACACAGCATCTTCAGAAGGCAGCCCCCTGGTGCCTGCTGCCCTGTGAAGCTGGACATATGAGATGTGACACACATGTGGGTGCCTCAAGCATATAAAACTGACCTGATCACATACAGCTGTAAGGGTCCATGGCAGAATCCATTGAGACCCAAGGATGTGGATGTAGGAGAGGGCCTCAGCGGACGGTACAGTGCAGCTCCCTGACCCTGACTGGGGCTCCCCATGGTTGCTGATGGCCCATGACCACGTCCTCTCGGGGTTTGGGTCTTGCCAGACAGGGGTGCTCCACAGGCTCTCCAAACAGTGCGGGGGGCTGACCACACTTAACAGCCATAATATCTTTCCTTAACGTTTAAATTTATTGCTGTTTGTGCCTGCGTGGTCCTGAGTAACAGGAATCAAGCCAGAACCTAATTTACCTCCTCCATCCCTCAGCTTTTCAGCAGACTTTTCTGTTAGGGTCTTGTTTCCTTCAAAATCTTTTGTTCAAGGTCACTTATGACTTAGTGAAGACAAATTTAGCTCTGAAAAGCCTCCCTGCTGTCACTTGCATTACTCTTTACTGCCTCAGGATGGAAGACAGCAAATGATCTTGTTCTTTTCATGTACAGTTTATGAATTTAATTTTGTCTCAGTGAACTCAAATGAGGACCAAGCCCAGAACCTTGCCAAACAGCTGTAAAGGTGCAACTGCTGTAGCTCTGCCAGTTACTCTGTGGGCAAGTGTGGAGAAGACTCCCTGGGCTTGATGGATGTGCATTCAGTGGCACTAGAGTTGTGTGCTGCTTGAAGTCCCCCAAGAACTTTTGAACAGCCACCCAACTGTCAGCACTGCCACAGAGCCTGTCTGGCTAGTAACCAGCAAAGATTTGTGGCAGTGATTCATGCCTGGCACTGAGCTTGTTAGGACTTCCCTATGGTATTAGAAGTATGAATTCAGCTCATACTTCTAACATGAAGTATGTTCAGAGATGAATGTGGTGGCTTGCTTCTCTGTGTGTTAATTGCCCCTGCTTGCTTTTGCCCTGTCCCTTTGGAAAACTCTTCAAGACTGGTGTATTTCATGGTTATCAACCCTCTCAGTTATCTCAGATGTTGGCAGATGCTTTATAGCTGTCACATATTGTCAGCTAGAGAACAGAAAAGATACACCCACCACATAAATCCACAATGGCACTTTTTTGTAATAGCTATGACTGTATGCATTAGATCAAAAAAGGTTTTCTTACGTTGTGATATTTAAATGTCTACATTTTGGTATAGGAACAAAGCCATATTGCTACTTAGATGTCTTTTTAATTTAATAAGCTAAATACCCAAAATTAAAATTCTAACCTGTTTTTAGTGTTAATTCCTAATAAAACAATTACACATTCTTTTTTAAGGTCTTCTGTGTTAGCTAAGACAAATCTTGCTCTAAAAAGACCTACTGTTCCCATGTAGGTGGTTTACACAGCTCTAATTACAAAGTTCCTTGAGGAAATAAAATACATGCCTCCACTTGAATATGTTTATTGATGAGCTCTTTACACTCCTCATATTTATTTATGTCATTTTAAATTCAATATGAAATTTGGGGAATTTAGTAATTTGCCAATGCAAACTGCCATATAGCAATTTCAGTAAGTTAACAGTAAAACCAGTGTTATGGTTTAAGGCCCTCAAATTCACGCAGTCGCTCTCTCATTCACTCCCCCCTCTTTCTTCCCCAGTCCTGGGGGGATGGGGAGGAGAATAGAAAGAATGCAACTCCCACAGGTTGAGATAAGAGCAGTTCAGTAACTAAGGTATAACACAAATCACTACTGCTATCACCAATAATAATACAAGAGAAATACAAGGAAAGAAAATACAGCAGATCTTCACCTGATACCAAGCCATGCCAGACAGTGCCCCCTCACCCTTCCAGGTCTCTGCTCTCCGTTCTACATCCTGGGCATGACATGCTGTGATATGGAATGCCTCTTTGGTCAGTTTGGGTCAGGTGTCCTGTCTCTGCTTCCTCCCAGCTTCCCCTTCTCCCTGGCAGAGCATGAAACTCAGAAAGTCCTTGGCCAGCCTAAACATTCTAAGCCATAACTATAAACACTGGTGTTATCAGCGCTGTTCCCAAGCCGAAAACCAAAAACCACAGTGCTCCACCAGCTACTACGAAAAAGAGAAAAATGACTGCTGCTGCTGAATCCAGGACATCATGGGTATTTTCACATGCTGTCCCTGAACAGCCATCCTCACCTGGGGCAGTTGTGCACAAAATAAAGTTTCTTCAAGATGGAAGGGACTAGCAAAGCAGTGAGGGAATAGCCATTCCAAAGAGTCATATGAAGCTCTCTTTACTTTCATTTTTGTGCTAGGATTGCTTAATTCATTTCTACTACAAGCTCCTTCATCCTTCTCCTTTCCAGATTCTTGTCCAAGATTTCCAGGCATATAAAACAGTTTTAAGCTCTAATCCCTACCATCCCATTCCAACCACAAAGATATGATACTTAATATGATTGCTATTTAATCTACAGATTTTTGATAACATATTATTAATGTATGCATTAGAAGAATGGAGAGAAAGAGCATCTGAAAGTCTATCTCAGTATTACTGCTATTATCTGAATAGGGATGATGTAGGTGACAGAGAATAGAACTGCTACTTTCAGCTCTTGTAGGGGTGCTGAATTTCAAAGATACCAGCCAATGACTAATCCACTATCTTGGAAATACTTCAATTCCAGTATATATCAGTTGAACTGGGAAGTAAAGCAGCTAATTTTACCTTCCATCACACGCTTAATATCTCTCTCTGGTTCTGTTATTTTAAACAGCTGAAGTCATTGTGTACAATTTATGATGGAGAAAATGTGACAGTGTACCACATGCAGGGACAGAGATATTAACATTTATTTGTGGTAGATGCTTAATATCTGTAAGAAGCTTAAAAGTGTGTTGGTCCTAAATGAACAAGGTAAAGAAGTCTGCAAATTCCTCAAGTGATGAGTGTTGGAAGCCAGCTATAAAACTGTAGTAATGCCAATGTTTTGTGATTATATTAAAATACAACTTTATATGTACGATAAAAACATTTATCTTGACATAAAGAAGTTTTTTAAACAATTATTTATTGGAACAACCTCTCCAGGGATGCAGTGGAGTCCCCATCACTCAAGGTTTTCAGGATGCAATTGGACAAGGCGCTAGTTTCATCTAGGCTCCCCTTCCCATGAGAGGTTGGACCAGATGATCTTTGTAGATCTTTACCAACCTAGGCTGTTCTATGATGCGTACAATGAGATCTATAGTAAAAGTATGTAAAATGTAGAACTGCATTCTGAAAATTGAATACATATGTTAAAATGTTGCAGAATTACCCCCTTTCCCTGGTATGATCAGTACCAACTGATAGTTTACATCAGAGACACATTGAATTGCAGAGATGAGGTGGGAGAGAGGCAGGAAAGGAAGAAGCTTCAGCCCTCTCATGCTTGAGTTGCTGTGTCCAAACAAATCATAGCATAAAAGAGCTGCTTAACTTATCACATCATGCTTCAGTGCCCCAAAGCTTAACTGAAAGAATGGCTGTGGGTTTCTGCCTTCTTCTCTTCCTGAAATGCTCATTATAACAGCGAGGAAAATTCTCTAAACAAGAATTAATTCCTTTGAGTTTATCTGAAAATTTCTTCTAGATTATTGACTTGTCAGCTGGCTAATTGGAATTCAATGATATCCCAGGCAGCACAAAAGTAGCAGAAGTGGAACAGAGGTAACTGCCTATATCTGACTCAGCAGGCTCTTACCCCAAATTCAGGAGCTATCAACTTATTTCCATCAGGAGGGGAAACAGATGGTAGAATTGTTTATTTCTTTGATATTGTGCTTATTATAGTAAAGTACAAAAGCCTACCTTATTTAAGACAAGAGGATACAAACACCGCCACCATGTATCGGTTTGTGGATCCAAACCTCCTTTAGCCAGTGCTCTGCCTAAAAGTGCCTGCTAAGCTTTTTATTAGGGTCACGTTATTTACAAGGAGGACCATGAAAATGGTCACAGCGCTGAACAACTGCCTTCTGAAGAAAAAGTAAGATTGTTGAAGGTTTTCAATCTGCAGAACAGAAAGCTCTGGAAGACCTTATCTCAGCCTTTCAGTATGTAAACAGAGCTTACAAGAAAGATGAAGAGGTCTTTAATGGCAAAGAGCAGTGGTCATAAACTGAAAGAGAGTTGATTTGGATTGGATATAAGAAAGAAAAATTTTATGATGAGGGCAGTGAGATGCAGGAACAAGTTACCCAGCGAAGTTGTGGGTGCTCCACCATTGGAACTGTTCAAGTCCAGGCTGTACAGGGCTTTGTACAACCTCATCTTCTGAAAGATGTCCCTGCCTATGCCAAGGGAGTTGGACCAAATGATCTCTAAAGATCCCTTCAGATCCAAATTATTCTTTTATTCTGTGATGCTATGATGCTGTAACTGTCCAGAAGATCACTGCTGTTGCTTTTTCTTTCATTCTATATTTCTTCATTTCTTCAGCATGTCTCACTCTGTCAGGCACACACATCCCTGGAAGACTAGGTAGTGAAACCCATATATATATGTGTGTGTGTGTGTGTGTGTGTGTGTGTATCTGGTTTGTATTTCTCAGCTGCTTCACATGTTTATTTTTTTGTTTTGCATTGTGATCTGTATCTGCGTTTTGCTTGGAGATGGCATGGTTTCAGCCAGTTAGCTTCTTACAGTTATCACAAAAGAAAGACCACATTTATATTTGCAAGTTCAGTTAGGTTTAATCAAATCCATAATAAGAATGTGCTGTGGAGGAGCCAGGAAACATGATATTTTTGCTTTTCTTCTTTTTCAAATAGCTATCTGTAAGAGAAAATGTTGGAAGTTTGGGTGTCCCTTGGTAATAGGGGTTATGCATTTTTAGCATTTGCATTGGTAGCCACTGGATGTCACTAATGGTTCACAGAAACATATAAATCTGTGCACTTTTTCCAAACAGTAAAAGAATTGCTTAAACAGCACAAAGTTTTCTGTGTGAAATGGGAACAAATTTTATCAGTAAGCAGTAAGCATAAATCTGGTTGGGATCAACAAGTTGTGTTGAACTTCATGACTTTTTAGTTAGCAAACATCCTCCACTGTAAGACTTAGAGGAACAAAGTCTGCAAATTTTCTTGTGCAGCTCCGTTAAGAGGTGCAAGCATAACCAAGAGAAATTTCACATGGGAAAATGTATGTGTAATGGATATTGCACTAAAGTGTACACTCAAACACACAGAGTCCACCTAATAACACCACAAAAGAGAAACCAATAAAAAAGGCTCAGATATACCATAATAGTATAAACAAGTTAAGAGGAAAAATACACATCTGAGGATTTCACTAAATATACTCTAGGATGGCAAAGCATCTTCTGGCCAACAGAACCACATACGTGACACTACTGGTGTGCCTTTTGTACTGCAAGTCTCAAGTAGACAACATAACAAATGACTTAATGCTGCCATGATTTTTGTATTAAATGAACAACTACTAGAATGCCTGCTACAGATGTGTGTAGGACTTCCAGATTTCTATTTAAGAAATCCTAGAAAAAGAGATTTCTGTATATGCAATTCTTATGCCAGATACCAGATATACTCCAGCTGCTTCAGATTTGCTGTGAATCTACAGACTGTACAGCCACCAGGCAAGACACTGCTGTCTATTACAGTCCAGGCAAGTGTTTTGTTGAGGTCCACTGGCCTCAGACACATTCACATTACTTGAATGCCACAAATATCCTGACATACCCAGTCAATCATGAATCACAAGCCATCTGCCTGATTTCTAGAAATGCCAGAAAAAAATAGCCAGACTCTGCTTTTCCTTCTGGGACACCAACCGCAGGAAGGAAAAGAGGGCATGGTGATCAAAAAAATAAATCCATCAGGCAGCATACAGAGAGCAGAAGAACAATGTAAGTACAGTGTAACTATTACAGTCTTGGGACTGGTCCACATGTTAAGGCAAGCTACCCTCAGACATGAACACATATTTGATCAAATTACTATTTTATTTGCAATCTCTGCTTTGAAAACTACTATTTTTTGCTTTGTCCACTGTCAATTCCTTCTATTTACATCTTAAATTTTCATCCTTGTTTCTAAGTTGTGGTCATGTTAATGTTTGCGTGCTCACTAAAGCCCAGGCATAACTGAAAGTGGTAAAGGTATATGCAAGCTATGAATTTCACAGTATAGGATACAAAAAAACCCTAGACTAGAATGAGGCTCAATGCACACCTTGGTATAATCACTTTGGTATAATTATTATGACTTCAGATGGATTATACCGATAGAGCAAAACTTTAGCTTTTTAATACGTACGAAATGATGCGCTGAGCCATGAGGGAATGTTGGTCAATGGGAGCCAAATCTAAGAGAGACATCTGCAGTTTTAAGGGACTGATCATTCACAGACAGTATACCCATAGCTCTCTTATCAGTGCATGGGCCAAGGAGAGATGCTTACAAGATGTGCTACAGATTCCTTTGTGGGATTGCATCCTGTTCTAAAACCTTGGAGAGCTGGAACTTTAATCTCAGCTCTGACATTAAGTTTCTTTTTGATCTGAGGCAATGTGTTAATCTTTACTTGACTCCATTCCTGTATGTTTTTAAAAATGACTCTGCACAGCTATAAACTTAGAGTGCTATTATTAAAAAAAATCAAAATCCTAAACTCTCTTAAAGTTAAGCTTACCCAAAGGTTCAGAAAAACTGTCTTTTATGAGAAAAGCTGTATTTGATGGAATTAATTTTTCCCCTTCCTACCGGGCTGCAGTATCTTGCTCTGCATCGTTTTCTTCTGAGAAGAATTCTTAATCTTCATGCAGATGGAAGCAACAATAAACACCATCTGCTGCAAATTAGGTTACTCTCTTAGCAACGAGTGAGATCAAGCTCCGTCCTAGCCTCCCATTTTCTGTGCTTAAGTACATACTGGCGCTTCAGCCTGTAACATGAGCAAGTGATCACAAACAAAGTGGAAATGAGAAATGAAAAATCTTTCTTACTTCCCTCTGGGTCAGATCCTTCTTGTTCATGCCAACCCCACAATTTTATTGCTGCACATCAAAGAGGCTGAGCTGTGTTCCTCACTCCACCTTCCTCTGGCTCATAGCTTCTCCCAGGGGACTGCATGCAGACTCACAAAACGCTGGCAACCTCTTACAACTGGGAGCCAGCCCAAAAAGTAAATAGAATCAGCAAGGGAGGGCTATATACCATTTGAGAGATGATTTAAAGTTGTCTGCTGCTGGCAGAGCTCATAGGGAAGAGGGCCAGTGAGGCCCTCTATTAAAACCTGGCATTCCCTGGTAGGACCTGTCCCCTGGTACCGTGGCTGCTCTGTAGGTGCTGTTTCCCTCCCCAGCCAGCCATCAGCCTTCTCCTCCTCAGCTCCATCCTGGAACTGCGCAATGACTACAGCATGTCAATTTGGTTAGGACAGCAGCCCTCTGAGCAGACGCTTGCGGTTAACTTGCCATGGCATCTCCCTGTGCAAAGCTCTCCTGCACCACAACAAGGTGTCCTGGGTTCAGCAGTAGCAGTTATTTTTCTCCTTCTTAGTAGCTGGTACAGTGCTGTGTTTTTGACTTTTGGCCTGGGATCTGTGCTGATCACACCAATGTTTTTAGCTACTGCACAGTAATATTTAATCTGACCAAGGACTTTCTGAGCCTCATGCTCTGCCAGAGAGGAGGGGAAGCCAGGAGGAAGCAGAGACAGGATACCTGACCCAAACTGACCGAAGAGGTATTCCCTACCACACCGTGTCATGACCAGGATGCAAAAACGGGGGGCAGGGACCTGGAAGGGCTAGATCACTGCTTGGTCAGGCTGGGTATCGGTCAGCAGCTGGTGAGCGGTTGTATTCTCTTCCCTTGTTGTTTCCCTTGTAATTATTATTATTGATGGTAGCAGGAGTGGTTTGTGTTGTACCCTAGTTACTGGACTGTTCTTATCTCAACCCATGGGAGTTACATTCTTTGGATTCTCCTCTCTATTCCTTTGGGAATGGGGTTGGGGGGGAGCTAGCAAACTATGTGGCTGATTTACAACTGGGCTTAAACCATGATGCAAGGTGATTTTAAACGGGCATGGTCTGTTTTTCCATTAATTTATCTGGGATCTAATTGGCACTCTCTGTTGGTAATGTCCATGAGGTTTTGACCAGGTTTGGGAGGCCATTAATTCAAATGTTTTGCAGATGACTAATTCATATGCATTCTCAGAAGACAGAAATTCACTGTGTTCAGAAGTCATTTAAAGCATTTTTCTGATGCGGCTATATAAAGAAATGTTATCTTTGGCCTGAAATCACCAAAAATACACTTGTAGATAAAGGACATGGATTTTGCTTACTGCCAGGGGGAAAATGTCTCTTTATTCAAATATTTGTGAAAAAATCTGCATATCATGACAGTTTCAGGAACTGCTCATAAAAATACTGTCTTCGTCATTCATTTTTTGTATTTGTCATGCTACGGTTTCCAGGTAATGTGCACTGGCATGATTAGTCACTGGGAACCAACCCTTTTAATCTGCTCAGAAAATTTTACTGGCTCTGTATTGGATTTGTTAAATTAATGCATGACACTCCATAAATTGTAAGGCTCAGCTAATTGCAGTGAGGCATACAGAGTATTGAATGCTTCTAGATCTGTTGCATTCCACTGAATGTGTATGCATGTGCTAATCAGTTGATGCTCCTGAGCGGGGTATGAGCACGTGCCCTAAACCATCCACATGTTTGTGTGTTGGCCCTGCAGGTCACATCTGATGTGTTGATGCTTTGAGGAAATACCCTAGAATTCCAGGCATACAATAGCCTGGTTGGTATTAGTGAGAAATAATGTCAGCTGCCCAGAAACCATAGGCAAATATGATCCTCTCATTTGTCCAGGCAAAACTTTTGAGTGGAAAGAGGCTATATTTGAGACAAATGAAAGCCTGAACAAACATAAGGTTGTGAGTCACTGTCATTGTCTAATGCTGTAGAGTTAGAGATGGGAAAAAAGCCCTCAAAGCTATGATTTGCAATCTTCATTCTGACCTTAGGCCAGCTTTGTCCATTTCTCACTTTAGGCTACCATTTAATTTACACATGGTAACAAATGATTGGACATAAGCTCGTATTTTCTGTTGATTCCAACATTTTCTCCTTGTCCTCTGCTGTCTGTAATGAATGGCTCTTGTCAGGACACTAGTGCAGCCAAGTGAGTGCCTTTGTTAAAAAAATTCTCTCCAACCTCAGATATGTTATGGAAAGATACTGTAACTGCAGATGAAATTTTCAGTCAACTACTATTGTGATATTTTTGATTTAGATAATTTATAACACTTTGAAGGGACCACATATCTGAAAGCCGTGCTTGAGGCTTCTTAAGAATCAGATCCCTACAAGATAGATTACATTCAGAATCGGAAAAGAAAGGCAGGCAAAATCATGAGGCACATTTCAAAGGCAGAATGAATCTGCTCTTTACGAGTGGTGTAATTATGTGCATTACATTAAGAAAGCTCTTTTTATTAAAATGAGTTTTTAGCATGCACCCTCCGGAGATACAAACAAAGAAATTCATGATATAAATCACCTGTTTGGTCATTAAATCCATCCCTTCGGAGCAGCGCAGCTGCTGCGCAATATGAAAGAAAGACTGAGAAAGTTGGGCCTGTTGAGCCTGGAGAAGAGAAGGCTGCATGGAGACCTCATAGCAGCCTTCCAGTATTTGAAGGAGGCCTATAGGGATGCTGGGGATGGACTCTTCATGAGGGACTATAGTGGTAGGACAAGGGGTAATGGGTTCAAACTTAAGCAGGGGAAGTTTCGGTTAGATATAAAGAAATTCTTTACTGTAAGGGTGGTGAGGAGGCACTGGAATGGGTTGCCCAAGGAAGTGGTAAGTGCTCCATCGCTGGCAGTGTTCAAGGCCAGGTTGGACAGGGCCTTGGGTGACATGGTTTAGTGGGAGGCATCCCTGTCCATGGCAGGGGGGTTGAAACTTGTTGATCTTAAGGTCTTTTCCAGCCCTAACTATTCTATAATTCTATGACTCAAATAGCTCAAATAAACTTAAATTTCTCGTGGTGAAGACTTAAGGCAAGATATGACTTTTTTATACAGATTAAAAGAATTGATGAAGTGGTCACCATTTGTTATAAAACAAAAGAATCATTGTGCCAAGAAGACAAAGCCCAGCCTGACCCAAGTTCTGAAAAGCAAAAAGCTGTGGTTTCATCTTTTCTCCTGTCTTTGAGTACATGATTCTTGTGAGCATGGGAAAGAAGTGTTAAGTATCATTTGCTGATTTGATGTGCTGTGAAGAACTTCTCCCATTCCTCCCTTACTGATCAAAGTTACTAGCCATTCTCTACTCTCTCAGCAAATATGTGTGGTCCTATTCTGTAAATCTTGCATGAGTAGTGTTGGATATAGCTCTGCTGGGGCTCCTGACACCCACATTAAATGTAAAGGTGGAGGACATGGTGCTGCAGTTTACACAACACATGTGGCCCTATCTACTAAACTGACAGAGCCATTTACTCCTGAGTTACCACACTGTGGGAGAGCCACTAGTGTGAGGGAGGCTTTTGTGTCAGCTGCTCTCAGTGCTCCCACACATAGTGTTTTATGGTGGTTTTTATTGTGTCACTTGTTTCCCTGAGCTCCTATTTCACTTTTGTTCACCATAGCCAAATGGCAGAATGGATAATGACTGGTTTTCAGTACTTACCTGAATTGTCTGGGGCGCGTATAGGGGACCAGGCATAGACATTTGATTGACAGAGAAGTTAGGAGCACTTCTCAGCCTGAGACAGAGTTTTGTATCTTCCAGATGTGGGGTGCACCCCAAAGTTGAGCTGACAAGTGTTTCTGAGAGTGCACTCTGGGTTGCTCTTTTCAAAAGGTTGTGGCACTGAGGATGACCCAGAGCATACTGAGCACTACTTTACTTTTTATCATGTTTGCATCTCAGTTAAGGAGAGCAAGAGAGCAAAAACAGAGGAAAAAGGATAATGAAGGAGCCAGAGTGGTCAGAACTTAGATAGTAAACCTTTAGACGGGTGCTGCTAAGGCACCAGGAGTGCTGTGTGAAGCATTTGACGTAAAGAAACTGCAGGAAATGAACCTGGAAAAGTTACAGAACTCTGGGAATGCTGAAGAAATTGGATTGAACTCAAGGGAAGGGACAGTTGCTGTCTGAATTATGGAGGGGTACATGAGGAAAACAATGAGGCTGTAATACTCTAATGCCTTTTTGAAACCAAATTGTTGCCTTAGAAATTCTTGACAGTGCTGAGTCATCTGATGCTCTGCAATGACTGTTTCCCCTGCTGTTCACAATCTGATTCCACTTGACCAGGTACCTCTAGCTCTATCTCCACTGCCTGATTGGTTCTGTATCCATCTGACGTTTCATAAGCTGTGTTTCACATGGCTATGAGCGCCTCCTTACTGGGCAAGTTGCTGTCCACAACGACAGCATTGTTTGAAAAAGAAAGAAAAGAGCTTGGGAGAATTTTCAAGGTTAAGGTACATTTTGAGCAGATATAAATAGACCAAAGCTATCATCACACCTGCTTCTCTTCTCTAGCAGCCCTGCAGATCACAGGCTCCAAGTGTCGCGCCCGGCAAGAACAGGAGAATACAGAAGAAAGAAAGAAGTACTGCTGGCACTGTAAAAATACAAGGTTTAAATTTATTTCTGGCTCACAGGCCCTAAACCATGTCTATTTTGTGCAAGTTGTGAGTTCAGCCGTGAAAGCACTGTGGGTCACCTTGCTACCAGCATAACTGTCTGCAATTTTCTCCTACTGTCTCATGAAGTATGGCAGGTGAGGTTTCAGTTCTGTGTTATTGTTCTAGCTTGCTCTCATTCTGAAACATCCAACCCCCAAAATGTCTTCTGTAGTCCCCTCTGTAAATTAAAAAATGCTTCCAATTCACCTTTTGGGTTCCTTTTTTTTTTGAGATGATAACAGTTGCTACAGAAAGTCTGATTGACAGCTCAGCTGGCCCCACATTCTGTGTTTGATGGTGTCTAAAAACAACAGGGACATTTATTGAATCCCTGAAAGGTACTGAAATCTCTCCCTAGCTAATACTCAAGAGGACACAGATGCCTCAAAGCAAAGCAACAGTCTGAGATATCAAAAATATCTCTTTTTGTCCCAAATAGTTATTGCAATGTCCCTATTAATGAAGCAAAAGACCAAGGCCTAGGCATAGTCAGACCCAGCTTCAGGCATAAGCACTTCAATGACTGTCATAACCATGTGTTTAGAAGGACCTTGCCATGTACCACCCTGCCCAGTCCTGCATCCTGTCAAGTCATCCCTCCACAGTAACCACTGATGTGCAAGATTTAATTCACAGGAATTGAAGGCCTCTATCCCTTCAAAGGAAAGCCTGAAGTGCACTGTGGCACAGGATAGCAGTGATGCTGGAGCAGCACACGTGTTCTTGTGGGAGATGATGGGGTTGCAGCTCCCAAACCTCTTCTATGGCACTTTGTGTAAAGAGACAGCGTTAGGAGCAGTAGTGCCCTGTAAAAGCACTGATGGGCTTGGGAAACAGGGCTCTGTATGGGATGAGATGCTGGAGGTGAGCAGAGAGAACAGGAGAGGTGAAAAGGATGAAGGCAACCATAGAATAGGCTTTCACCATGTGGAGGAAGGTAAATGTGTTTAGTTTAGAACAACTTAGAGCCCTGAATCTAAGTTTGGCAGGTGGCCCAATTTTATTTCAAGCCAGTCTTCACAGCACACATTCACTCCTTACCAGAGAAGGAGAATTTTCTTCACAACATCTGAGTTGACAGGACCAGCTGGAAGCAGGCAGAGTGGAAAAGGGAAGGACACACTGAGCTGGTCTTCAACTGGCCTGGTTGATGGCAATAACCTAATTTGTTCCCTCAGCTCAGAGGCTCTGCAGAGAGCAGTGTCTCATCAGAATCCCAATTTGTCTTTATGACCCTCGGGTAGAGAGATATGCTCCTATTTCTTTTTTGCAGTGACCTCTCGGATTAATTTTCTTTAATGTTTCTTTATTTTAAGATAGGGCACATGAAATTCCAGTGCTCTGACAACATTTGCTGTTTGTTGTTCTCCATCTCATTGAGATTATGGCTTGCAGCTTCTGCATACTGGGGAAGTCTGCATAATAGTTTCAGTTCACTTGTTAACAGTAATTATTTTTTTCTGCCTCTCTTTTGATGTAAGCTGAGTAGCTTGGCTGTAAGAGATGTAATTAGTGATTCCTGCAGTTTGCTATGGAATGGGGCAATTGCATTATTAAATTCAAGATAAGTCTTAACTTGGTGTTTCAGGCACTCATGTAATATGTTATGCAACAAGGGAATAAAAACTACTCGATCCTGCCCTTAAGAACATTGCCCCAGTTACTTCTGCCTCTCTACAACTTCAATGCAAAGAGAGGAAACTCATATTTAGATTTACCATTACAGATGAGAGGATATAAGCTTTCCAGGTAGAATCAGCTGGTATGTACTTGGCTTGTGTGACATGGCATGAAGCAGTGTGTCTTCCCCCTCTCTCCTCACCCTTTCGGCTCTGCTGCCAATAGTCTGGATATACCATGTGCAGCAGCAAAGATGAGATACAAAGATGTAATACAAAGATGATACTAACTCAAGAAAAACAAACAAACAAAGGCCTACAAACAAAAAACAAACCACAGTCCAAACTTGTTTGGAACAAATTTCATCTGGGAAGTCAAGTCAATCATTCAAGAGTGTTATCATTTACTGTTTTCTCTCAGCTTGTTTATTGTCTTCTGTGGGAACCAAGTTACTGTAATAATGTCTGGTATTTTTTTAGCATTTACTGATCTGAAAAATCCTAATGTTATTTAAACCTCATCTCACTCCTGTAATGTAATCATGATATTATTAGTAGGAGTATCTATTCCTTACCTCATAGGGAAACCAAGGCACAGAAATTGTAATGTTATACACATATTGCTATGCATAGAATAAGTGGTAGAGTGAAGAACTGATCCCTAATATCATGCAGTTTTACCTACCTTCCTGTTTTATCCCAGTAAAAAAAAAAAAATCAGAAAAAAGACTAATTCCAAAGAAGGAAAAAAATGCAATTTTATTTAGTAATACTGAAAACTACAGTTTAAAATATTATCACTATTTTCATTTTATTCAGCCCCCTCTTTTGCAGATAACTAGGGTTGATTTTAAGGTAATGATTCCTGAACTTTATATATTATCTCCTTAAAAACATTTCTGATTTGGGACTGTCCTTTCCTCAAAGTCATATGGCAACCCTGTGTTAAGGCAGTGTTGCATCTGCATGCAGAAATCCTAACAATGCTGCGATGATTGATAGGACACTGCCATGTAGGAGACAGGAGCACATTCTTAACAAATTGCAGTCCTGTCTTAGGATGAGGACTGCATGACACCCAAAAGAAGTGGCAACTACACCAAAACTCATCGTTTTATTTCTGCCTCCCTGCTCTGAAAGCTAATGCATAGCTGGATGAGTATTGCCAGTATTTCTTATCAAGCTAACAGTTGTTGAAACCACACAAAACATATAGTTGGAGAGACATCAATTTTTTAGGTGAACCACTCGGTGGATAAAGAACTGGCTGGATGGCAGCATGCAAAGAGTTGTGCTCAATGGCTCAGTGTCCTGCTGGAAATCAGTAATGAGTGGTGTCCTTCAGGGATCAGTGTTGAGATCGGTCTTGTTCAATATCTTCGTCAGAGGGCAAGGGGCTGGAGCACCTCCCATATGAAGATAGGATGAGAGAGTTGGGGCTGTTGAGCCTGGAGAAGAGAAGGCTGCATGGAGA